>RJWM01014687.1:0-49783 GCA_004363535.1 Dasyprocta punctata | reverse complement strand
GTTTTTGTGTTGAATTTCTGGAATCTTGATTATTATATGTCTGGGTGTAGGCCTATTATGGTCAAGTTTAGCTGGAGTTCTATATGCTTCAGTTATCTGAAAGTCTCTTCCTGTTCCCATACTTGGAAAATTTTCTGTAATTATTTCTGTAAATAGGCTTTTAATTTGATTTGTATTGACCCCTGCCTTTTCACTCACATCTTTTATTCATAAATTATATTTCTTTGGGTTGTCTTGCAGCCGTTGCACTGCCACTTCCAGATTTCTTATTACTTTGAATAAGTCTTGTCTCTCCCTCTCCCACACTGCGATTTTCTCTTCGAGATATGAAAGACTATCTTTAGTCTCTTTCAGGTGGTTCTGCCAACTTTTATTGAAGTCTTTGAGTTCCTGGTATTCTCTCTGAATCTGATTGATGCATTCTAAGTCTTTATTCATTTCATTCTCAATCTCCTTTGATTTTCCGTCCTCCACCTTTCCAGCTATGTCTCCTTTAGAGGTGCTTAGGGATTGCCCTATTATTAATTTCATTTCAATTCTCAGTTGGGCTAACAGTGCCGCTTTAATTTCTTTCATAGCTTCATGGAGTTGTCTCCTCACTTCGGTTGTCATCTCCTCTGAGAGTTTAATTTTTGGACTCCCAACCTTGTCTGCCTTTATGTCAATCGGGTTTGTGCTGCTTGTATCGGAGTCAGGAGAGCGCCCTCTACCTTTCCATCTTGGCATTTTCTGGGCTCTGCTGTGTTTCCCCAGTCCGCCTCGGCTCCGCGAATGTCTGGTGAAGTGCGCGTGGATAGGGCCGTCTGCCTAACTTCCTCTATCACCCCCAGGGCACCCGTGCAGATTCTGCCAGGACCCTCCAGGGCCTGGTGTGGGCAAGGAACCATGCCTAATTAGGTGCAGTTCCAGTCTCAAGATGGAAGCCTGTTCCTCACTCTCCCTGGGGAGTGGGGGGTGGGGGGCTGGGGCCCGCCGAGTTTACTCACTCACCAGCTCGCGACCACCTCTTTCCACGATCCATAGACGGCGGAGGCAGCTATGGATTGTGGAAAGAGGTGGTCATCTTGTATATTTTAATATAGTTTACATTTTTTATCATTTTGTTTGCTGTCGTAAACAATGCTTCTTTTATCCTTGTAGTCTCTCAATGATTTGGCGCTGGCAAACAACCCACATGAACTAAATATGACTTGCTGTCTGTTGTGAAAATAAAGTTTTTTTGGAACACAGCTGGGTCCATTTGTTTACATGTTGCCAATACTACATTGGTGCTATGGTAGTGAGTGCTTGCAATGGAGACTACAGGAACAAAACCTGAAGTATCTGCCATCTGGCCATTTTATCAACCCCTGATATATAGAAAAGCTATTCAACTTTGTATATTAAATATAAGGAACTTCTGTACTGAATTTTTATTTTGTTTTTAGTCAGTTTCCTTGGGTTTTCTAGATTTAAAAGTCATCTCATACACAAATAATGGTAATATTGCCTCTTTTTTATTTTATTTAGAACTTTCATTCATTTTCTGTTCTGATTATGTTGGATTCAGTTCCCAGGAAACTATCAAAATTGTAATGGTAATTGGCATCCTGACTTTAATGAGATTGCTTCTAATGCATCAATGTAAAGTTGCGATTCTAAATTTTACTTTAATATGTATTTTATCATATTAAGGAAATACCAATCAATTCTTCTTTTACTAGGGTTTTATGTTAGTTAAGAATGATCACTGGCATTTATCAAAGAAACTTTCAATATTTTGACTTTTTATAAAGAAAAAATCCTAGTCTTCCATCAACCTTCCTACATGAGAGATCCATAGATGTAGTATCTGTATCTTCTTCAAGGCAGGACTCACCGCTCAGCTGTAGGAAGTGCAGTCGCCGTCCAACCTCCAGTGCCCAGTCCTGGCAGAGAGGGCCTCGACTGACCAAAGTTGCCCGTCCCTTAGAGAGGAGCACCAAGCAACTGGTGACTGCACATGGACAGTGCATAAACTTTTTGTTAGACTGGCTAAAATTCAGTAGAGCTTTCTTGGGTTCTCCCTCTGCCCAATCTCACTTCCTCCTTCTCCCACATATGTGAATTCCTAATAAATATCTTGAACTCCAATTCCCACCTCAGCATATACTGCCAAAGCACCCCACCTACTACAGCTAGCCACTGAAGGACTGAATTGAGGGCCCTTATCGTGGCTTCCTCCGGGTTTTCCTCCTGATCTTGTCCCCCTTGTTCACTCAATTTGTCACTTTGGTTTTTTTGCCATTACGTAAAGTGTCACATATGTTCCTGGCCCACAGATACTCAACTCACTATGCCCTCTGGGTAGAGCACTTACCCCAGCTATTCCCATGCCTTGTACCTTCGCTTCATTCATACCATAGCCCACATGTCTCATCAGAGGGGACTTCCTACCACTAGCTTTCAAATGGCAGGCCCTTTCCCCTGTACCTTGTCCAGCTTACCCTTCTCAATCTCTTCCCTTGCTCACTTTTCTTCATCACCTACCGAAACAAGGCTTGTATGGATTTGTGTATATTTGCTAATTCATTCATTGTGCCTCTCCCCCACTTTAATGAAAGCAAAGTCATGTCTTTTATTCACTAGAAAAATCCCTGGAACATAGTAGGTACCTAATACATGTTTAATGAAAGCATGGCCAATTATCTAAAAATAAAATTACATTATCCCATAGTCACCATAAGATCTTAAGCAAATTCCTATAAAAGTTGCAAGTAAAATAAATATTGCAAATGATCATATTTTGATCTTGATTCCAGTATTCATTTAGAAGCATTTTCTTCATATTTCTTACTAATTTTCAGGAGCTCCTAAAATTGGGTTTTAATTTTTTTCTACTGCATTCTTTTTCTCTTATCAAAAGACTAATGTACTCCAAATCATACAAATACAATCCATTATCAATGATCCAGAGATGATCTTGTTGCACTTACATAGCTATAGTGATTTAAATTAACTTTTAAAAAGCATATTTGATTATATTCTTTTAAAAAACTAATCATTGATGATAAATCAGAATCTAACTTGACTTTTACCACCAAGCGTGGTTCCCTCCCACTTACTTTTCTCACCTACGCAATAGTTTTCTCAAACAATTTAGCATAGATTCATCCAGTCCATGTTCCATATACTATTTTCTATTTAAATCTATTTAAATGTATTTATGTATACTAGTTCATTTCTTAGGAGTATGAACTGATTTAATCCAGACAACCACTATATGAAGTAGATATTATTTTTATAAAATATTACGTATCTCATAGGGTTATTTAATGATTAAAAGAGCTCATTTAAATGAGAACACTTAGTAGTGTGGCATAATGTAAGTACTTAAAAGTAACAGCAATAATTAATCCATATTACATGTTCTAAAATATGAAGACTCACATAATCACTGATTATGTGATATTTTAAAATTCAGATATTATAGAGTCTCTTTTTTGGTAAAAATAAATAAATAATAAAAATAAAAAGTATAATAACTGAGCATAATTCTTAGAATGCATACCATTTTCCATGAATTTGTTTTTTGAATACTGTGTGGAATTTTCCCTTAAAGAGACATTTCCCCTTTGCACACTCCTTGGCTGCTCCTTCTACAGAATGGGCAGGGTGAGCCACTTTCTCACTCCCTCAGAAGTGCTTATAGTTCAGGATTACAGAGAAATGTATCTTACAGAAAACATGCAATAGAAAAAAGGATATCTAAGCATATTCAGACTATCTACAAGCACTGAAAATTCAAGTTATAAAAGTGGTGCTGTATGCAGAATGGATGAAAAAGATGTGACATTTTTATATAATGGAATATTACTCAGCTATACAAAAGGATGGTCTTGAGGCTTTTATAGGTAAATGGAGGCAACTTGAGACTATACTCTTAAGTGAAATAAATCAGACTCACATTTGTAAATATCGTATTGTCTCCCTAGTGTAAAAAATAAATAAATAATAATAAAAAACTGAAAGGGTAATAAGATTCAAAATGTACAATAGATATTGTAATATTGAAAAGGAAAGAAAGTGCTCAAAATTAGAGAACAACTGGGATAGAGGAAAGGAGAAATGGAAAAAAGGAAAAGATTATATCTATGTAGGTATACACATATAACTGCATGTATGTGTAAGTGTGTAAGATAGATTATTATACTACTAATTATATGTTAGTTCATCAAAAAGAATAGTTTGTGCTGTCATTGTTTGATTGTCTGATCACTTTTTATGCCTAGATTTTGTAACTTGAACAACTACTTCTAAGAAAACAACATGCAATAAAAAAAGTGGTGTCATCTTATGTACATGCATGCTCCAATGGTTGACAAGAGGGGACACACCACTCCCCGCTGCCTGTTCCCCCTCCACAGTGTTGATCTGGCATAATGCTTCCAGTCTGCAGCAACTCAGCTGAGGGTACCAAGTTCAAATCTTTTGGTTGACTGATACTCCTGTTGTCTCAATATTGGGATGTGCTTTTGATCGTAAGACCAAAAGTCTATTTTCTATTGCATAAGACTCAATCAAGAGCCATTAAAAGAGAAAACAAAAAGGAATAGAACAGAAAACTCTCCAATCCTCCTGCTGAGAATGCTAAGTTTACTTGGACTTTTCCCAAATTCTCACTTCTCTTATCTTCTGAGATCTTCAAGGAAAGAAAAAAATTTCTTCACTGTGGGAGTTGGGGCAAATTTCAAAACCTGTGAATTCTGTGTGTTTTCACGACTTTGAGCTCTACACTTCACTGTGTCACCTTCACTCTTTATATCTCCCTACTCTGGATGTCATGGCTTCCTAGATATCTTGGATGGATTCAAAATGTTTATAGTCATTTCTGACAAACAAAAACATTATGATGTTTCCTCACCCATTCATTCAGTGAGTCTGGCACAGTACAACCTCTAGCTCTTTCTTAACATCAAAATGACCAAGAAAGGTACACATTTCAAGTCGATTCAGGTCATGCAGGCAGCCAAAACAGTGCAACTGAAGATATTCAGGAAAGAGGAATTCCAGAACTGCTTCAGAAAGTGGCAAGAGGGGAGAATTGTGTTTGAAGCAAGGGAGACTATTTTGAGGGGGATTAGTGGCAGGATGTCTTTTATTATAATAATTTTTTTAATTTAAACATTTGCTCTATTTTTAAAAATTACACCTTGTACATCCTTGCTTTAGTGTTGGCACTTTTGGACCTGGATTCCATCCTGAGTCTCATACATATTGTTTTTCTATCTTAACTGGGAAAAAAACTCTTTTTCTTATCATGGTTGGTGTTAAATTAGTGGAGAGAAATGAATTAGAGGGTTCTTTTCTCTACATTTGCTAACTAGGTACAACTATCCCCAAAGAGACTACAAGAAAATAAATTTGATGTGTAATCCAACATTATTTGAGAAATTTATCTGCTTCACAAATCAAGAGAAATGCTATTGGAGGGAAGATATTTTACATAAAGTCTTTTAGTGTGATTCTTTTATGAGTTAATACCTGGCAAGTTATCTAGCCTTAGTAAAACACAGAGACCAGGTGAAATTTTCTATTTAGAGAAAATATACTATACACTCCCCATGTGGAGAACAAGGGCACAGGTGAGTCCAATCTTTTCTTTAGTTATATTTTTAATTATTTTATTTTAAAAATCTGAAAGCATTGAAAACAATGCTACTTACTAACTGTTACACAGAGTGGTTACTTTTGATCCTATTAGCATGTGCATTATTTAAAAACAAAAGATTTTCACCCAACTGAAAATATCTTACAAAGCTATACTTACCACATGTATTTTTACTACCTGGTCACTGTAGGCTGTGATTTGTTGCAGTGCTTAGAATAAGCTCTTTCATTAGTTCAGTGACCCAGAAAGAGTGTGTGTGTGTGTGTGTGTGTGTGTGTGCGCACGTGTGCATTCATGTGTGTGTATGTGTGTGTATGGCATATATGTGAGACTATTTATGATGGTGATTAATTATAGCAAATGGTATATTAGAAGCATATAAATGAAAACTTGAGTAACATATTCTGCTAGTATCATCCTCTGTGAAGTGGGAAGTACAGGCAGAGTGGAGCAATGGAGCACAGGGAAGTTGGGTCAGACAAGTGATAAATCAGTTGTAAAGAAAATAGAAAGGAATTATCATAAGCATTAAGCTACCAGTCTAATATGAATCCAGAATGATAACACTGTATTTGTAATTATAATGATGTCCTTATAAATTATAGATCAATTCAGAATTTTGGTACGTTTCTATTTTTAAATAAATGTAAACAAGTATCCACAACAGCAATGAAAAAAGAGTTTGTTAAAACTCCATGGAATCTTAAATTCTAACATACAACTCTGTTTATAATGCTGCAAGAGAAGAAGTATTCCTCCTTTTCCATAAGAAGAAGAATCATTGTGTCGAGTTTCCTTAACTAGCAAATAATAATTCACTTGCTCCTTTATCTCTGAATGTCAGCTGGGAAGCCCTGACAAGGACATTGGATGCAGAGAAAATGAACCACGACATAGAGAAACATTTCAGATTTCTCGTGAAGGGGACAGGTAGTGTGACAACCTTGGCCCTAGGCTACCCTTTCTAGGTTATCTTTTTTTCTCCCCTGTAGACACTAAGCTCTTTAGGAACTGAATCTTATTTGTGTTTGTATTGCCTGTAATGCTCCTGACAGTGAGATGTGCATAATAGACGTTTGTTAATTTTGTAAAATGACTGCTTTTAAAGGTAGGCCTCCTCTGTGCCTCAGAACAAAAGAGAATAGGGAAAATCATACTGGGAAAAAGAAAATATAAAATTCTAGAAGCCTGGGTGTGAGTTAGTATCACACCTATAGTTTAAAAAATACACAGATTCCTTGGCGCAATGTCAGCCCTGTGAGTCAGCAGTTCTGGAGCAGGGCGAATTGCGTCCCCGGGCGTTTCCTGCGCTGCCAGGAATCAGAGCTATTGGTCTGATACCTAACCTTTATTCCCCTGAGACTGGTGTGCTGTAAATTCATGCAATAAATAACACCTTCTTGCTTTATATTTCTCAACGTGTATATATACTTTTATATATATATATATATATATCTCATAAAACATATCTCATTTGAGCAATATGTATTCAACAAATTGCATTCACCAAATCTATACTGAACACATTGTTACATTGTTAGAAAATTGACCTGGCCAACTCAGTTCCCAATGGATTCTTCTTTGCCTAAGCAGGGCCCTCACCCAGCCCCAGCCCTGCTGCATATCATTCTGTCTGCTCGCAACCTACACCTCTAAAACAGATCACTGAAGTCCATCCAGTGATCACACGCAATGGAGCCAGTGTTGGAACCTTGGTCTCCATGACATGTTGTACCCAATCAGGATTCAAACCTTTCCTAACATCTTCTGTTTAATCTGTTCGCAAAAGAGAAGGGTGCTCAAAATAGACAAAAATCTTTCAACTTTTCAAGCTAAAATGACAAAAATAATACTTGCCAGTCTTGGTGTTCCCAAAATAATACTACATAGACACAGTCACCAGTGCATTCTACTGACAAGAATTGCATCTTTTTCCGTTGCACAATAATATTCCAGGATGAAGAAAGCCTTGGCAGAGAGGTCGAACTTAACTCACTAGCCTTGCTTGCTAGGAAAGCTCAGGTGCCGACAGAGTTCTCTGTGGGGTTAGGACAAAGCTGCCATGTGTGAGTGTCAACGTTTACACGGCATAGGGCACCGCGTCTATAGGAACAGCAGTTACATCAGACTCCCTTACTTCTACGATTACTATGATTGACTCCAAAGATGGGCAATTGCTATTTTATTTTGCAAATTTTTTTGAAGATAAGGGTCTTGTTCTAATATGATCATTGTATGCCACACTGCTTTAACTTTTAACAATAGAATTGGATAATTTAAAAACCTAGTTTATCTAACAACATCAAAAATAGCCTGCACTTCTGAATATAATGCTGTTAATGTTTTTTAGACTGATGCATTGATTAGTAAATATCTCAATTTTCAAAAAAATCTCTTGTTGGGGTCTGAATCCATCGGGTAAATAGAATGTTTCCAGTTTCAGTTTATATCATTTGTTGTTTGCTTTACTTGAACAGTATTTCTGAGATATCAATTTAAATATACATTTATGAAAGTTGTTATGAACCAAATCTGTATGTAATAACTAATAATCACCAGTAATAAATCACAAAGCATTATGTGGATATAAATGGGCATTAGTATGGGCATAAGCCTACAACCCAATTAGTATAATCTAGCAGTTGTTGTTTTCAGCTGTGGAAAAAAAAATCATCAATAAAAATTTACCACCTTATCACATATAATTATTTCAAAATATCACAAATTCTTAAGCAAAATACTAATAATTACATTGTTTTTCTCTAAATATCAGAAAATATATTTTAAAATTGTCATCATATGAAAACAAAGAGAATCGTTACAGAAGAAAAATTTAAAGTATTTGGAATATTGAAGATATATGCAGTGAAAATAGATGTCAATCTACAACAAAAAGTAAAGTGAATATAATTACTACTTTGGTCAAAATGTAACAAAGACACATGCAGTCTATACAAAATAGAATAAATTTTAGTTTTACTTTACTTGTTAATCAAACTGATGATTTAAAAGAAAAAATACATTTTAAAAACCAAAGAATTTATTTAGACTAAATGTATTTTAGTATACAGGTATAATGGTCATAACTTTGTTTTATTAGTACATGTTTGCAGTACTTGCAGTTTATAGTCATCATGGGGAGTGGGCACAAGTACCTAAATACAACTTGTTTCTCTTTTTTAATCCCCTTCCTCTTCTCTCCCACCTACCTCCTTCTTCCTCTAAATCCCCTTTCTCCAACTTCATTCTTATTGATATTGTTAAACTTAGATCAAGTTTAAGATATATAATGTTTGCATTCATTGAGATTATTAGGCACCTGTACATGACATATCTTTATTCTACTTTTTTTCTATTTTTTTCTTCCTATTTCTCCTCTCCCTTATTCTCTTAGACTCTTTCCCATGTGCTAGAGATCCATCCTTTTGTCTCCTTCTAGTCATTATTTATGATGCCCCTTTTGTTTTTACTGTGCGTTACTCAAATGAGAGCTACCATATGGTATTTAAGCCTGTATGTCTGATTTATTTCACTCAACATTATACTTTTCAGGTGCATCCATTTTCCTATAGATATCTCAAGTTTGTTCTTCTTTATTGCCAAGCAGTATTCCATTATGTACAGAAACCATATTTTCTTTATCCAATTGTCTGTGGGTGGGCATACAAGCTCATTCCAGAATTTAGCTATTATGAATTGAGCTACTATAAACATTGCACCATTATATCACAGTATCTCACATATCACTGAAGTATGATGTCTTCAGTTCTTTAAGGAAGATTCCTAAAAGGGGAATAGTGAAGTCACACAGAATTTCCAATTTTAGTTCTTTCAGAAATCTTTGTACTGATTTCCATAATAGTTGCGCTAGCTTATGTTCCCACCAATAATGTAGGAAAGTTCCTTTTTCACTGCAGCTTTACCAGTAGAGAAGATTTTGAACATGTTCAACTCAAAGAAATAATAAATGCTTGAGGTGATGGTTATAATTACCCTGATCTGATTATGGCATGTATATTGAAAGATCATACGGCAGTACATAAATTTGTATGATTATTGTCAGCTAACATTTTAAAATTTTATTTTAAAGAATAATTGTTAGAGTTGTAGATTTCCACAATACAAATATTTGAGTTAATGAACTCATGGCTCTAAAAGAATTCTACAATTCAAGTGGACTATTTTTCAAAACTTTAGATAAAACTAACTTGAGATACCAAGCATAACATACTGCTACAAATACATGTGGAAACATAATAGATTGCAAAAGAAGATCCTTTTAAAGAATAAATATTTAGGCATTCTGTATTTCCCATATTGTGTATTATGTAAATTGGATAATGAAACTTCAGGTAGGATTTTTTTTATACTACCAGATTTTATGTTTTCCAGGATCTATTCAACTGGTTTTCAATTTCAAAGAAACATTAAAATATATTGTAAAAACATGTTGAAATCTTTTTTTATTCTGCTGTAAGATAGTTAAGTTGATTCTATCATGCCACCAATAAACAGGAGGTAGAGTTCTGTATTGCGAGAGATGATTGATGATAGTAATAAAGGTATCTGTTATAAGAAAGCAAGCCAAAGTTTTAGTTCTAAAAACCTGTTTGCTTAGGATTAATTTGCCATGATATTTGAATTAAAAAAACCTATGAAAAAATTATTCAAGCATTAAATTCAATGTATAAATTATCTTGAAAATATCAGATATATTTTTGAAGAAAAATTAAGAAATGATGTTCATTTTAAAACAAATAAATTGCAATCTCTTAAAATTCATATCAACTTCTCTAACAAGAAAAATACTGGTAAAAATTTAAAAGGTTGATTTTGACTGCAAGACACCTAATCAATAAGTCTTTATTACAAAACTTAAATTTCAAAATCAATTTGTTGTTTTCTCTCTATTTGATATAAGAATATTACCATTAAAAGAAAGGTAATAATGGAGTAAGCCATGACAAAATCATGGCTTGAATTACTGCAGATATACAAATCTTTTGCCTTGAATTCATGCATCACCCAATATAGATTGTGACATTAAAAAAAGAACTTTAAACTACTTTCTCAAATCAGATAGTAAGAGATAATGTAGTTTTGTAAAGTTAAAACACATTAAAAACTACTTAATGCCCACAATACTAAAAGAGAATCAAAATACTTCAGCAAGTACTGTAATCATCAAGAGAAATTTTATTTCCTAAGGCTGAAATGTGTAACTGCTTTTAATTTACTGTATCATAGTAACTTCAAGTTCCTACTTGTTATGATTAAATATTCCAATTTCTCTTATTTAATGTTCAATAGTTTAATTTACCTGAACAATATGACATTGTATTTTATGTAAATTCTATTTTTGAGAAACAAATAACATGCTAGCATATAAAGTTTTTCTAAGAGAAAGGATGCCTTGTTTAAATTTTTACAATTAGTGACAGTCCTGTAGCTGCGAAGATGGGCTACAAGCTGGCTCAAGTTCACAACTTTCCTATGAGATGACCCTAAAGGCAAGCATGATAATTTTCATGGGTATTTAATTTGTATTGTCCCAGGAGGAGTGCTCCTTTTTCTGATCAGGATCATACGCTTGTCTGTGCATGACTGGCCAGTGGACTGAGATAGTTACTTACCCAAGTCTAACTTACATGTTCTGTCTGTGACCCAGATTGGGAAGAAGTCAAGGGAAGATGGTCAACAGTCATAGTGGAGCTACACAGAGGTGAGAGGGAAGAGGAGGAAATTCACGTAAAAGTTGAGTGTGCTGATACAGAAAGGAAGAAACCATTTTACAGACTAAACCACAACCACTACCATTGGCTACCATTGTTTAACATTATGTATTTGAGCTCTGAACTTTGAAAAATTGTGAACAAAGGCTACAATTAATTAATTAACTGTAGGCTATAGCCTACAATTAAGACCTTATCAGCCGTTAGAGAAATGACCAATGTCTCGCCGGTCAACATGGGACAGAAGTCAATGAAGAATGCAGAATGAGATAAGTATAGAAAAGTTTACCAAATTAGCTAGGAGAAGAAAAATGCCTCTAAATATATCTGCTTAAATGTATGCAAGTCAAAAGAGGCTAAACTTTTATCCAAGAATCCTGTCTTCACTTCTACATGCAGTATTATCTAAAATTTGCAGCATAAGATATAATGTCAGTTCAGTGAACATTTTATCATCCATTTCTTTTACAATTTTTTATTTATTTTAAATATATTATGTTTACTGTTACATTTTAGGTATGCATAATGATTGTATTAATCATAGGAAATTTGTACCTGTACATGATAAATCTTGATTTATTTTTATTTTTATTTTTTTGCCATAGAGCTAAAGTACTAAAAACTAGTTTATTTTTTAAGGCATTAAACCTGAACTCAGTAAGTTCCACCAGCAATTACAGTGAGTTTGGTACCTGGACTGAAAAATCAGCACTCTTTCAAAAAGTTTGATAAATAATGACCTTTCTTATCTGAGTATTCCATATTTGTCAGTGAAACCTGATTTTCAATGTTCTGTTGTTGCTTGAACCCTACTTTCTTGTTTACAGGGTTCCATACCTCTTCAGAAGTCCCAGCCCTGAAAAGAGCTGTGTAGATCTCAATTTTCAATTATATGACAGGTTCAGAGAGAGAGAAATAGAAAATCAACTTGATTTTCCAGTTCTAGTTTTATTTTATTTTATTTTTTTATTTTTTATTTATTTTTTTTTTTTGCGGCACCGGGGATTGAACTCACAACCTCGCGCCTGCCAAGGCAGGCGCTTAAGGCACTGAGCCAAACTCCCGGCCCTGGTTTTTCGAGGCAGGGTCGCACTGTGTAGCTCAGGCCGGCCTTGCACTCGCGTTGTAGCCCACGCCGGCCTCGAACTCACAACGCTCCGCCTACCTCAGCCTCCTGAGTGCTGGGATTAAAGGCGTGCGCCACCACGCCCGGCTCTCTAGTTTTATTATTAACCTAGGAATCTCATTTATGTCACCAACTTCTCTAGGTTTTTTTTTTTTTACCATACTTAAAAGAGAAGAGTAATTTAGCAAATATACATTGTGTACCTTTTTTGAGTAGCATAGAAATTTTTTTTCTGCTTGTAACTGGTGTTTTAGCCTTGAGCCTTCTTTGGGGCTTAGTATAACCATAAAATGAAGATTTTAGACATTCTCTATGATGCTTATATATTGGCATGTTATTGTAGTGGTCAAAATAAACACATAACAGATACAAAAATTCTCTGAAAATCATAATATCTTTCATTGTTTTTGTTACAATACCAGAGATTTGGGGAAACTTATAATCATCATTTTGATCTTATCAAAACACATTGGCAAGTAAGTAGGTGTAATAGAAACTCTCCTGATGGAAACAGGGTAAAGGAGTCATTTGTATTGGTCGGGCTTGCAACTGCACGTTTTAAATAATCAGTATCAAATCAGTGATTGCAGTTTCTCCCACCTTCACCTTTGGAACTACCTGGTTAGCATTAGCAGACTTCAGTTGCCCAAAAGAGTGGTCCTTTCATGAGTCCACTCTTACACATAAATTATGTGGAACTAGTTCAAGCTGGTTGCTTATAGTCAGGCTGATTTTCTTTTTTCAAGTTTAAAAACTGGTTTGAAAACACTTTGAAGGAAAGAAAAAGGGTTATTGGCATTAAAAATAAGATGAATGCAAGGAGCAATTTTTACATTTGTATGCAGCCACAGAAATAGAAGAAGAAATTATCACTCATTGAGAGCGGCTTCTTTCTGACAGGTAATAATGATGGCTAATGAGACTGACATTTACACTGCTTAATACAAAAGTATTTCTCTAAACATGATGTATAATTAAAACAACTTACACACAAATCATACACACAAAAAGCATCAAATTAACTAGATTGTAGAGATGAATAATGTCCTCCAAAGGATTTCATTCAATTCTTTTATGTCCTATCAGTAATTTTAAGGCTACATTAGGATTCCTTCTTCATTCTTCAGGATGAGGATAAACTAGTTCACACTGATAATCAATTCTTTTCAACTTGGAAGGAAAGAAGGAAGAAGGAAGTAATACATTTTGAGCAAAAGCCTTTTAAAAATGTGTATATTATATTTCATAGCATATAGGTAACGTAATTATGTTTGTTTCTTCTCTTATTTCCTTTAAAGATTGAATTTTTGTCATTATATAGCATTCCCTTTGTCTCTATTAACAATTTTATTTATGTGCCTGTGTATGCTTTGTTACTTTTATACTAGCAACAAAAAGAATAATGCTAGAACAATGATGGACTTTTATACATAGTAATGAATAAAAACCTAACCCATTTATATGGAATTTAAATACCAACTATGATTATGCAGGTAAACATAGAATTGTTAATTTTGTTTTGACAATATCAAATTTTCTTATTTTATAACTTTAACAACATCTAAAACAGACACTGACAGTGAATAACACACTGAGAAAATAAAACCACATCATAATTTACATTGTTGAACCCTGCTTGAGAGCATTCTAGTCAAAATAGTGGTTGGGTTCTCTATGCCTTTTTATTCGTGCCTCACTAGATTCACGGAGGCCTCCTCTGCTCAGGACTCACCCACACAGTGATCTCTTTTTTGTCTCTCATCACTTCAGAACTCCACATTCTGATAAGCAAGTTCAGCAATTCAGTTTATTATAGTTGGTCACAATGTAGCCTGTTCAAAGGGGCTAAGACTTTCTCCATGTTTCTTCTTTCCTTGCTTTCTTAAACTGAATTATATATTAAAGTAGAAACATAATCTAAAAATTTTCCTTAAATGTCATTTATGTCTAAGACCTACACACATTCATATTATGCAGGTTAGCATCCTCTCATTTCTGATTCAGTCTCTCTCCAGGTTTTGATCTGCTCAATTCTAACTAGTCATGGAAGATTTTCTGTGCCTTTCATAAGTGACATACAGGCCTACTCATGCTTCTATGTAATTCTCCTGTTCTGAAATGATCTCCTGCCCAGTCACACCAATCTTCATTTGGTATATAATTAGCTGGACATACAAAAATGTACATATAATGAAATATAACTTTTAATTTCCATATCCTTTTTTTTATTTAAGAGAAAATAGATACAAAAGATAGAAACAAAAATCAAAAAAGACAGACAAACAACAACAACAGATCTGATATGATAACATTGTAGATTTACACACTGAGGTGGTTGAAGTTTGACAGTAGTTACAATATTGCATATCATTACCTTCATAGGGGTTGATCATATTGACAGATATAGACATGTAAGATTTATCAATTCAGGTATATTAACTTTTCTTTTTCAATAGCTATTGTATACGGTTTTTTTTAACTGTCTTATTTATGCATATTTATAAATTTATGTCTTTTTCCTTTTCTCTTCCTTCCTTCCTTTCCCCTTAGAATACCTCTTGTTATCATTGAAATAACTACCCATAACATCAGGTCTAATATGATCAGGCGAAATAATTCAGAGTGAAACCAATAAAGCATATAAGAATGGTCATACATAAGAGAAACAAAAAAGTAAAGAGATCAGCAAACAACAACAACATATCCGATACTGTAAAATTAAAGGTTTAGGAATTTAGGTGGCTGGAATTTTACAGTGGTTGCAATATTGTATATTGTTACACTTAAGGGGGCTGTTCAGATTGACAGGTAAAGACATGTAGGATTGATCTGGTCTTATGGATATCAACTGTTCTCAACTTTCATATCCTTAATGAAGCCTGATGACCATAATGATCTAGTTCTTATTTAAGCTACCACACTAATTTATAATGGTACTTGTTCACTTTTAATTTTTATTAATGATTTAGCATTACAAAAACATTTTAATGTTAGTTACAGGTTTCAGGTCCTCGTATCCTTAAATATCAGAAGACAATCCTATGTGGATTCAGAAAACCATGGAGAAACATTTAGTGTTTAAACTAGAGGATAACATGATAGAAACCACAATGTTTGGACACTAGCTTCTCTAAATAAGATGCATAAGAACTGGGATCCATCTTTCCCTTTCCCCTGCTTATCATTCTGCAGTGTCTGATATATGTGTCTTTACACAACTGCAAATTCCTACTTCTCTTTCATTTTGCTCATGCCCATCACAGCTACTCTACTGGACTGCTTTAACTTATTGCCCCCCCAACAGGATAAAAGACTGATAAGCTGCAGAGAATTAGAACTTCAGTGTAGACAATTACTTCAGAAGAAAATGAAATGCTCCATCAGCATCTGTATAAAAGGCTCATGCTTTAAAAATTGAGAAATAATCTGAATGAATTTGAAAGCATTGATAAGATACTAAAGTAACATGCAATAAAAAGGGATTTATACACATTTAATATTTTAACTACTGAGACAGACTGCATTACACGGGAAAAGGCTGAAAAAGTTCTTAGTTACTTAAGGCCCTTATTCAACTGAGAGAACAATTGCATAAGTAAGAAATCAAAATATTTGTCTTCAAGTTAAATTGTCTCAACTGTCAAGGGAACTACACTCGTACAGAGTTCTAGGTATATGCTTTTTCATTTGTGAACTCAAAAACCTTATTGTGAACTCAGAAACATTGTTGTACACAGTTGGACTAGTTTAATTTTTTACTGAAAAAAAAAAAGCCCACAAAGACCCATACCATTATTATTGTATCTGAGACAGGCTTAGGGCATCTTGTAGGATAGAAGTCATTATAAATTATGTAAATCATTTCTATCCTGCAAAAATGACTGGTTGGAAAAAATGTAAAACCAAGTGAACTGAGAAGCTTTGACAGCATAGATGCAATGCTTTACTCTTGCTCATTTACTCTGCAAGTCTATTCTGTGGGGCACTATGTAATCACAACAGAATTTATGGTTTCTAATCACCTAAGAGACTAAGGTCTTGTACATTATAGTAATAACTTACAGTACATTAACCACCCAGGTCCCTTTGTGAATCATTGTTTCTCTTCCAGTAGTCAAAATAAAGTATCCTAAAGTTCTCCCTAAAAAAGAAAATGGTGGAGTCAGTGCCATGCGTGGGTTGACTGGGGGAGAACCAGACACCAGCCATCTCCTGTGAGTCAGTGCCTTTCATAGACTGCAGGGATGGAAAATAAGAAGTCAACAAGAAGCTAAGGCCTCTCATGAATTAACGCCATGCACGGGCTGACTGGTGGAGAACCAGATGCCAGCCCCTTCCAGTGCATGGGCAGGGAGACAAGAAGAGCCAACACCCACTCCCCCCACCCCACACCACAAGCAACCAGCTGATCTGGAGAAACACAGGCTGTGATGATAGCTAATGAGGTAAAATACAACTTAATGATCATAGTATTTAGTATTTCACTGACTTTTTAGGCCTAAAACTGGTAGTCTGATCATCTATTCAGAGGATAATAATACACAATATAGCATATATGGGGGATCTCCTTGTAAAGGTGGTGGCCATTGTTAATTTACTTTATCTTGTTTCAAAATCCCGTATAATTCTCATTGTTTTGTTTGGTTGGGTTTTATTCTGTTTTATCTTGCTTGATTTTGTTGTATCTGATGGCATAAGCAGCTGTTTCAAAGATAGTAAGATATATTATGGTAACCACTTTGGATTTACTATTATCTTGTTTTGAAGTCCTGTATTGCATCCATTGTTTTGCTTTTACTGGTTCTATTCTGTTTCTGTTTTGTTTGATTTTACTGTGTG
Source organism: Dasyprocta punctata (assembly GCA_004363535.1). Taxonomy (NCBI): domain Eukaryota; kingdom Metazoa; phylum Chordata; class Mammalia; order Rodentia; family Dasyproctidae; genus Dasyprocta; species Dasyprocta punctata. The sequence goes on along the minus strand of RJWM01014687.1, from coordinate 32,457 downwards.
TGAAGGTATGGGCAACTATTTGGAAGACAATGAGAGGCATTGTGGTAACCATTGTTGATTTTCTATTATCTTATTTTGAAATCCTGTGTGACTTACACTGTCTTGTTTTGACTGATTTTATTCTGTTTTATTTTACTTGGTTTTATTCTCTCTAAAATAAAATTTCAAAAGTATCAACAAAAAACTGATAAAATTTCATTGTATTATTAGCCATCATATTTCTGATATACTCCTAAATTTATCAAATTTCTATTGTAGAAAAATGAAACTACTATACTTTTTGACCTTCCAGAAAGAAACACTAGAACCTATTTTGGTGGTAATGCTAGTTTAAAGATAATACATTAAACAGAACAAAATAATGTCCTTAAGAACTCATGCAGGCCCTTGGGCCAGCAGTGCCAGAGTGGAGTGTGAGTCTGTGCTCTGCCCTTCCTCTGTTGTTCCTGGGATGGCTTGCCAGTGAAAGAAGTATGGCAGTACAGGTGAGTGGTGTATGGCAGTGCCGGCAAGAGAAGACATTCTGAGGAACAGATGCCTCCTAGGAAAACCTCGACATCAGTGATAAGGATACCTAATACTAGAAATCTAAAAGCATCAACACAGGAAACAAAATAAAATAGAAAATGACAAGACAAAAAAACAAAATGCAATCCCAAACACCCAGCCCACCTAGGACAAGTCCAGAGCACAAAGAAATAGAGGAAATCAGAAGCCAACAAATGGAGCGCTCTGAAATGATAGCACCTGAAATTAAAAAAAAAAAAAAAAAAACCAAATGGAAGAGACCATAGAAAAAATAATTTCTAAGATACAAAAAGAAATGACTGAGCCAGGCATGGTGATGCATGCCTTTAATCCCAGCACAAGAGGCTGAGGCAGGAGGATTGTTGCAAATTCGAGACCAGCCTGGGCTACAAAATGAGTTCAAGGACAGCCTGAACTGCATAGTGAGAACTTGTCTCAAAAAAATAGGGCCAGGAATTTAGCTCAGAGGCCTAAGTGCCTGCCTGGCAGGCAGGAGGTTGCAAGTTCAATCCCTGGTACCAAAAAACAAAAAACAAAAAACAAAAAACAAAACTATCAAAATAGAAGACATTAAAGCAGATGTAGGTAAACAAATAGAGGAATTCAGAGAAATGATGGAAACCATGAATGCCAAACATAGACAAGAAACAGAATTGATGAAACAGATCCAAACGGAAAGCAGGACTTTGAAAGTATGTGCAACAGATTATGAAAGTGTGGATACAATATCAGATCTAGAAGACAGGGATGCAACTAGTGCACATGGAAAGAAAGATATCTTAGAAATCACAAGAGATCACAAAAAATCGATCCAACAAATATAGAAAGAAGCAAAGAACAGCAGCATAAGATTGACTGGAATCAGTAAGAAAGCTGGAGATAGTACAAAAGACATTAAAAACCTCCATGGAAATAATTGCAGAAAACTTCCCAAACATGGACAAAGAATTTGACATACAAATAAATGAAGCATATGGAACTCCAAATAGCCATGACCAAAATAAATCTACACCATGGTATATAATAAGCAAAATTCCAGAAATTCAGCATAAGAACAAAATATTAAAAGAAGCTAGAGAAAAGAAACATATATTCTATAAAGGAAAACCCATCAGAATCGCAGTAGATTTCTCAAAACAAACTCTAAAATCAAGAAGAGCTTGGAATGAACTATTTCAAGCTCTGAAAGAAAACAACCTTCAACCCAGATTGATATACCCTGCAAAAGTATCTTTCAAAATTGATGGAGAAATAAGATACTTCCATGACAAAGAAAAATTTAAGAAATTTATTACCACCAAAACAGCTCTATAGACTTCTCTGAAAGATATTTAGAGATAACGAAGACCACAAATGCAGGAACACCAATGGAAGGAAGCCTCCAGACAAGGCAAGCAATTAAGTAGAGTAGAGGGTCAGGGAACAAACATCAAGGGAGCAACATGAAAAAGAAAAGTCAATGCATATCATCTATAACCATCAACATAAATGTCCTAATCTCACCAATCAAAAGAAGCAGGCTGGCAGAATGGATAAAGAAGCAAGATCCAACAATATGCTGCATTCAAGAAACACATTTAACCCAAAAAGAAACTCATAGACTAAAAGTAAAAGGATGAAAAACAATTCTCCATGCCACAGGAACCCAGAAAAAAGTAGAGGTAGTAAATCTATTTGCAGACACTGCAAACTTTAAGCCAAAACTGATCAAAAGATACAAAGATAGTCACAATTTATTTACCAAGGGAAAACTCCAAGAAGAGATAACAATCATAAATATTTATACATCAAACATAGGCTCACCCAACTACACAAAAAAAATATTACCTGACATGAAAAAACAAATAAACACTAACAAAATTGTAGTGGGGAGCCTTAATACCCCATTCTCACAAATGGATCAACAAGACAAAAAAATCAACAAAGAAATATTAGAATTAGACAAAGCCTAGGAACAAATGGATTTAGTAGATGTCTACAGAGTGTTCTACCCCAAAACATCAGAATACACATTCTTCTCAGCTTCACATGGGATGTTCTCCAAAATAGATCACGTATTAGCTGACAAAATATGTTTAAGTCAATGTAGAGTAATTGAATTCATCCCATGCACTCTCTCTGACCATAGAATAATGAAACTGGAAATCAACAACAAAGAAAACCACAAAAACTACATTAACACATGGAAGTTAAACAACACCCTTTTGAACAACCAATGGGTCACAGAAGAAATTAAAGATGAAAATTTAAAAGTATATACAATTAAATGATAATGACAATGCAACATATTGAACCTCATGGGACACAATGAAAGCAGTCCTATAAGGGAAACTTATAGTGATGAACTCTCACATCAGGAAAAAAGAACCAGCTCAAATAAATAACTAATGTTGAATCTCAAACTTCTAGAAAAAGAAGAACAAATCAAACCCAAAGCTTGTACAAGGGAGGAAATTGTAAAGATAAGAGTAAAAATTAATCCAATAGAGACTAAGAAAACAATACAAAGAATCAATGAATTGAAACGTTGGTTCTTTGAAAGAATAAATAAAATTGATAAATCATTAGCCAAACTCATCAAAAAGAGAAAGAAAAAAAAGCACAAATTCAAGCAATTAGGAATAAAAGGGGGAAAATCACAACTGATCCCACAAATATCCAGGAGATTATCAACACGTACTATGAGAACCTATATTCTAATAAGACAGAAAGCACAGAAGAAATGGACAGATTCCTAGATACAATCAAATTGCCAACACTAAATCAAGAAGATATAAAATTCTAAATAAACCAATATCAGCCAGTGAAATTCAAAAAATATAAAAATTTACTGACAAAGAAAAACACAGACCCTGATGGATTCACTGTTGAATTCTACAAGAAATTTAGAGAAAAATGAATGCCACTAATGATGAAACTCTTTAAAGAAATTAAAAGAAAAGCAGTACATCCAAAGTTATTCTTCGAAGCAAGTATTACCCTCTTGCAAAACCAGAGAAGAACCCAACTAATAAAGAAAACTACAGGCTAATCTCCCTAAATCCATAATAAGATGTGGATGCAACAAATCATCAAGAAGATTATACATCATGACCAAGTAAGATTCATCTCAGGGATGCAGGGATGGTTTGACAGAACCAAAGACAAAAATCACATAATCAATAGATACAGAAAAAGCTTTTGACAAATTCCAATGCTTATTCATGATAAAAACCCTAGAGAAAATCAGAATAGATTATCTCTACTTCAATCTGATAAAAGTCATCTATGACAAACCAACAGCCAACATCATACTAAATGAACAAAAACTGAAAGATTTCAACCTAAAACCAGGAACAAGACAAGGAGATTCACTATCGCCACTCCTATTCAATATAGTTCTGAAAACATTAGCCAGAGCAGCTAGACAAGAGAAAAAGAAAAGGAAAAAGATAGGAAAGAAAGAAGTTAAATTATTATTATTTTCAGATGACATGAAACTGTATATAAAAGACCCCAAATACTCCATCAAAAAGCTTGCAGATTTAATATCCAAATTCAGTAGTATAGCAGGATACAAAGTCAACACTCAAAAGCCAATAACATTCCTATACAGAAACAACAAACTCACAAAGAGAGAAATTAGGGAAAGCACACTCTTCACGACAGCATCTAAAAAAATGAAATACTTAGGAATCAATGCAATGAAGGATATAAAAGATCTGTACAATGAACATTACAGTACCCTAAAAAGGAGACTGAAGAAGATATCAGAATGGAAAGATATCCCTTGCTCTTGGATAGGAAGAATCAACACAGTGAAAATGGTCATACTTTCAAAACTGCTATACGGATTTGATGCAATCTCAATCAAAATACCATCAGCATTATTCGCAAATCTAAAGAAAACACTCCTAAAATTCATTTGGAACCAGAAGAGACCTAGAATAGCAAAAGCAATTCCAGACAACAAAGCCAAAAAACGGGGCATCACAATCCCAGATCTGAAATTATACTAGAAAGCTACTGTGATAAAATTAACATGGAATTAGAAAAAAAAAAGCCTGAAGATCAGTGAAACAGAATAGAAGTTACAGAGACATCCCCCAAACACACTTACCCACTTTATCTTTGACAAAGGAACCAAACATGTTCACTGGAAGAAAGATAGTCTCTTTAACAAATGGTACTAGAAAACTGATTCTCCATATGCCAAAGACTAAAATTACACCCATGTCTCACCATGTACTAAACTAAAATCAAAATGTATCAAAGATCTAAATATTAAGACAGAGACATTAAATCTACTGGAAGAAAAATTAGGAAGAAATCTTGAACACATAAGGGTAGGCAGAGAGTTCTTGAGCAAAACCCAAACTGCATGGGAAGTACTTCAAAGAATCAAAAACTGGAATTGTATTAAAAAGTTTTTGCACATCAAAAGAAATCACCAACAGAGTGAAGAGAAAACTCACAGACTAGGAAAAAATTTTAGCCAACTGTCCCTCAGACAAAGGACTTCTATCTAGAATATATAAAGAATTCAAAAAAATCAGACCCCTCCCAATTTCAAAGACCCAATCCAAAAATGAGCATGTGAGATGAATACACACTTCTCAGATGAAAATGCGTTCAATGTAATCAGTCATTTGAGAAATGCAAATTAAAGCAACACTGAGATTCCATCTCACCCCAGAAAGAATGGCTATCATCAAGAAATCAACCAATAACAAATGGTGGAGAGGCTGTAGGGAAAAAGGAACACTTCTCAACTGTTGGTGGGAGTGCAGATTGTTACAACCACTATGAAAATCAGTATGGAGATTCCTCAAAACATTAAGGTTATAGGTTCCATTCCACCTAGCTAGTCCCCTACTGGATATCTTCCCAGAAGAATTAAAAACATCAAACCTCAGCAATATATGTGTACCCGTGTTTACAGCAGCACAATATGTAATAGCTAAATCTGGGAAATAACCCAGGTGCTCATCAACTAAGGAATGGATGAAAAAAGAGGTTTTAGATCTAGATCGAGATCTAGATCTAGATATAGATAATGGAGTACTACTCAGTCACAAAGGAAGATAAACTTGACACTTTTATAGGTAAGTGGATGCAACTTGAGATTATATTCATAAATGAAATAAAGCAGACCCATATATGTAAAACTTGTATTGTCTCACTGGTATGAGAAACTCAGCAAATAAATAGGATCCAAAACATACAATAGTTACTGTGAACTGGGAAGAAACTGTTCAAAAGAAAGATGAACTGTGATAGGGGAAAGGAAGAAGTGAAAAGGAAAAGAAAATATGTATATACAAAATGGTTAAAATAGCCATACAGCTAACTTCTGTCTGTTCCTTGAAAAGAATGTTTTGTGCTAACGTTGCTAAGACAAGATATCATGCCTTTATCTTGTACTTTGAATAACTACTATGAAGACAATACACAATGTATGAACTATTGCAACTGTCCTACTAACCTGTTTTGTAACTCAGTTTCATTGTTTTTGGGGAGTTATTTTCTACTTAAAAAAAGAACTCATGCGAAGCTTCACACAGGCATGGTTCAGTGCCAAAACAAAACTGCAATGATGCCTAAGTTTAATCTTTTACCCTTAACCCTCAGGGATAAAACTCAAACTTGCTTTCACACCTGGGGGAGGCTTCAAAATATTGTTGGAACCTAAAAGAAAACCAAAGATTCAAAGGTAGAATGAGTCAACAAATCAGAAAGTTGAAGAATATCCAATTTTCTCTAGTTACTGAAAAAGTACCCCAAAAATGGAGACACGTAAGCTTAGAGAGGTTTTTATCTTCTCATGGGCTGCCTGATCTTCTTTCAGGACAAATCTTAAGTCTCTTTCTTGACAAAAAATGGGATTCTGGCACGATTTTGTTCTTCCTCTAGCCACGTGGATCTATTTATGTCATAAAAATTCATCAAGCTGTGCATTTATATTTGCCTGCTCTTATATCTCTCTGTTCTCATTAAATTATTTTAAAAACTTAAAAACACGTTTGCTCTTTTGTTCTGTTTAAAGATTGCTTCTAAATCTGGTAAGATATGGTAAGGGGTTCTAGTTTAGGATGACAGATTGAATACCTGCATCTACCTCTTCTCAATAAGGAGGTCCCACTGAAAAATACAAGGCACATTTGTAAGAAGTGAAGCTCTAAGAGCTCTGCAAAGCTAGGAGGTCCAGAAAAATTTCAAGATGATGGGGGAAAAAAAAAAACCAGGAAATCTATATCCCAAAATGTCAGAAGTAAGAATGACTCTTTCCAAAGAGGATATTGAAAACTGCTAGCTCAGGCAGCTACTTCACAAAGACTGGACTCTGGCAACAATTGAATTTATAACTGTTTTAAGCATAGCTAAACTACTCAGGTAGCTTTGCCTCCCTTCCAGCCTTCTCATATATAAAGTATATGAAGTAGAGTTTTCACCATCGGTGATAAAACTCAAACTTGCTTTTCTACCCAAGGAAGGCTTAGACTTCAAAATATTGTTGGAGCCTAAAAACAAAGAGGCAAAGGTAAAATGAGCCATCATACTATCACCGAGGATATTAATTAAAAGAGAAGGTATCTCTATCCAGTGGTAAAACACTAAAGCAAAGTTCTTTCTACTTCAATAATGATGAAGATTTCAATGTTCTTGAAAAAATTATGGAGTCTAGAGTTAGCCCTCCTATTAAAGAAAATAGGAAAATAGGACTATAAAACTTCTAAAGAAACTTACACCAAATGGCCTACAATAATTAATCAAATTTTTTTTCAAAAATATGAGCCCAAAACAAGGATTCCAGTGATCTAAGAAAACTAATTATACGAAAAAAGGGAAATATCTTCAGAGAAAGCAGATAAGAAAAAATAAAAAAAGGAATGAACTTCAAAATATATTAGTAATTTGGATTTCTGTGCAGCAATCTGGTAAGCAGTGTTAATAAGAAGCTAAAATAATAACAGTGCTAAACAAAATTTAAAAAGGAATCAATTCAAAGTTAAGCTTGGAGGGAAAGTCTCAAGTGACAGAAGCAAAAGAACTGAGAAACTGGATGATAAACACAGAGCTGCAGAGAAGGGGTTGTTACATCAAGAAATGGAACTTAACAATAAGGCACTTGGGTTCTAACATCACACAAGAACAGAAGAACTTTGTAATGTACAAGTAGCAGCAATTGGAATTTAGATACTACATAAAATGGGGCTTCTCCAAAAGTATCTTCTTATTGAGGGGCTAGAAGAATACTGCTCATGTGTATAGCCAGGAAATTTATCTTTGTGCAGGATTAGTATTAGCAGAAAAAATATTTGAACCAAATTTTCAATGCAAAACAAAATAAAAGACAACAACAACAAAAGCTTTCACCAGTCTGGTCTTACCACATCTGGGTGTCTAGCAGAAGCAAACCTACAACTATTTCTTCTCAACCCTGGAACTTGACACCTGCCCTAGGAAAACTAACATTCATTTTAAGATGAGGCTATTATGGAAAATTACAAAGCACATGCAAAATAATTGAGCATAATAAGAGTCAGAAAATACAACAAAGATTAGTATCTCAAGAACTAAAAATACCTTAATACTCTTATTAATGAACAATCTAATAATATACTGTTATTGTTCCCATTTTTAAAATACGAAAGCTATAGCATGAAAAAATCAAGTGATTTGCTTCAGAGACAAAAGAATAGCAAAGAATTTAGAAATAGAGAACAGATTCCAGAATCCAACTATCTAAGGATAAGAGTTCCAGAAGAGAGAGAGACTGAACCAAAAAATATAGGAAATAATGAAAAAAATTTGTTTCATTTTCACTCAAAAAGTTTCTGAGTTAGAAAAAGAAATTAAAGGTATATTCTGTTTGAGAAAAGCATAAAAAGTACAAGCATGACAAATAAAGAAATTATCTAAGCCTATAATTGATCTAGATTCTGAAAATAAGGAAAAAGACAAGCAAGTTTTCATAGTGGGAAATATATCTTAAACAGTTGATAGCAGATTCGTCTTCAGTAAAATGAGTGCTAGAGCACTATGGAATAACTTTCTCTCCACATTATGACAGGAAAATTATTAGAGATTATCATTTGTAAGAGAAGGAATAAAAGGAAAAAGATTTAAAGATTTGGGGGAACATGCAATGTAAAGTAAAAGAAAATTATCTTCTCTGCAGCCATATAAAAAGATGCTTACACAGAAATCCAAGGAAAGCATAAAGAATCCCCACAAGGGACCAAGGAGTCAAAGAAAAAGGGCAGCAAGAAAAGTTGATCCAAAAAATGAGCAATTCCATTGTACTATACACAAGATTCTTCATTAGAGGATTGGTAATTTAAATGACATTCATTTTCAATGAATCTATTTGTATCTGTTATTTCTTCTATGTATAATACGCCATAATTACCCTTACCATTTTCATTTAATTTTTCAGACTGAAGACCCTCACTCTACATTGTAAACTTTGTCTATGTAAAATAATGAATAACTATCAAAATAGAATTTAGAGAGGAAAGGAAAGCAGTGTTTGAGACTGATTCACCAAGTAATATACATTTAATTTTGTTGGATTTTATTTATGTTAAATAACTTTCTTTTAGTACTGAGGGATGAATGTGAGACCTCACACTGAACTAGTCTCCTGGTCCTTTTTTATTTTTTATTTTGAGACAGACTCTCACCAAGTACCCTTGGACTGGGCATTCTCCTGTCTCAGCCTCCTGAGTATCTAGGATTAGGAGCATATGCCATCACAGCCAGCTCTTAAATGATAATTATATCACAAAAGAACCTAAAAATCAGAAACAGTTCTAAAGTATTACTTTTAGTAGTGGAGCTATGCATAAGGATGTGTGTGAGAGAATTTACATTTTCATTGTAGATCATATCATATGACTTGAATTTTTAAAACCCATTTACCAATAAAATGCCACAACTACTGAGCTGTTCTGTGAAAATCTTTTTTTTTTTTTTTTTTGGTACCGGGGATTGAACTCATGACTTCACACCTTCCCAGGCAGGCACTTGTGCCACTGAGCTAAATTCCCAGCCTGAAAATCTTATTTTTAAAAATTCAATCTTTGCTTGACTTTCATGGTATTTGCATTTGTCTGATGATCCATATTCAGAAAAAAAAAAACCGTTATAGCTACATAAGACATTGAGACAGGACAATCACTTGAGCCCAGGAGTTCTGGGGCAGCCTAAGAAATAGAGTGAGACTGCAACTGCAAAACAGAAAAAAAGAAAGAATAAAAAAATGCTTGGTTTTACATATAGTGCGTGTAATGTTGAGTTAGACTTAACTTCAATGACAAACAATAAAGAGGTCTTTTACCTATGTGAATGTCTAGTGAGACAGTTAAAAGTCCCATCAGATGCAATGCTTTTACGGTGCCTCTTTCTGCTGTACATTGCAGACATGTAACATTCCTGTCACCACTTTACAAATGCTAATGGCTTCTCCTTCTATAAACAATAATTTCCCAAAACTTGCCCAGAATGCCTCCCACAGGGTTAATATCACACACTTGAAGGTCCACTCTCTAGAAGAAAAAGAAGTGACACTTTCTTCCAAGAATTAGGTTGATGGAATACCTGGTTCCGGTCACCTACACTCCACGACAACCCAGTACAAGAGACAATGTTTTCCCTACTTAGATCAGCAAAATGAGACACCATGTGACTGACATTTTAAGAGTTCATTCCTTCTCTCCTTCATGTATTCATTCAACAATGCCAGGTACCATTCTAGATTTATGAAATACAGGGCTCAAAAGAGAAAAGTCTCAGGTTTCTTGGAGCCAACATGCACATTGTCCAGACTGGCAAAAAATAATTCAGTAATAAATGATATGAAATTGGGAACTGAGAAGCCCTTTTTGCTAAGTATAACATGGATACCTCTGGCTTAGAATGGCAGCAGATGTTGTGTATTAGGACAAGAAATAAAGATCTTTTGTGTTTCCTTTAATATTTGCTTAATTGTAAGCCAGACATTAGTCTTAAATGCATGCTAAAGAATGCTATGCTCTAGAGAATACAATTTGTTCTATTGGATATATATATTCCACAAGAAATAAATTTGGAAATAAATTACAGAATGAAATGAACTATTTTTAAATGTTTTACATTGTCATTTTTAAAAAGATTGTGGCTACAGTTGCAATTGCGTTCCCTGCATAATCCTGCAAATCCCTGGGTGCCTTTGAAATACAGGGAGCAAAATACCATAAGCATGAAAAGGTGTCATTAAGGCTAATGTGACATGAGTCTCAGCTCTGAAAGAGTTCACCTGGAGTTACACCAGCTGAGCCAATTAAGCACCAGGCGGTGCAGGTACTGCAGGCACCAGAGCTCCCCACCAGCCACTCGATGCTTCAGTGAGGCCTCCCGGGCCACTCTCAGCTCTGCCCACCGAAGGTCCGAAGGTCCGGAGGGGAGGCGAAATGCCGAGATTAAAAGAGACAAAAGGAAGGCTGGATGGAGCAGCGAAAAGAATGTCCACGGAAGTGCTAAAGATTTTAGTGCTTAATTTACTTTTATTTTCAAAACTCTCCCTAGAATTACAAGCGCTATGCCCTTGATTCATCTATCTATATTTGTATGAGATTTTTTTTAAAGACTATCTTTGTGGTGCTCTTAGATTATTGTCTTTCATTTTACCTTTTAATCTATCTTGTGTATGAAATAAACGTCGGATATTTCTTTAAACTGTTCTTTCTAATAATTTAAAATCAGAATGGTGTTAGTTTCTGAAGTAAAATAATACATTGCTTTTTATTTCCATAAAATGCTTAAAATTCAAAGCTGAAACTGTATTGTTACACCTTTCAGTAAAAACCAGATGGTTTGATTCATTTGTATGATAAAATTAACTCTAAAATTTAAGTGATCCACGTATGCAAAATCATTGTTTTTTTAAAAAATCTTCTAAAACTTAATTTTATAATCACCTTGAACTTGCTCCTCTATCTGGAAGACTTGCAAAGGCTGTACCCAAATCCAAGAAAATTCTGATGGGTAGCGTGGGAAAACTTTCCTACAAAGGCAGGAAGAAGGAATAATGGGTCCGTTAGATAACATCTCTACACAGATGTTACTGGTCTCAGTATCATAGTTCTTTTGTATGAAATTTTTAATTAGCTGATTAGAGCACAGTATTAATGACAATGGTGTCATAATTTGTGCACATATAGAGCAAGACAGAGGTGTAAAGAGAAAAGGTTCATTGTATCCAACCACTGTTCAGTCACCTGTATTGCTGGTTTAAAAGAGAACCAGATTGGGGGATACAAATGGCTCAGGACATATTAATATCATGATCTGAAAAACAACTCAGAGTACTATCCTTACTGACTATGAGCTTGCAGTGTTGCTGCATTAGAAAGAATACTCCCTTTACAGAATTAGTATTATTTCCCAAGTAACTTGTGGTTCCTATTTTATTGTATACAATCACCGTATGTTTAAATGGTTATAGCCACCATAGTGATTATCTTCATGGACATAAATACACCTGTTATCGGTATTCTACACCTTTGGTCTCAGGACATCAAAAACATGTTTTAAGAACCCACCATGTTGGGTTAGGAAGGTTCCAACAGAAGACAACTAGTCTGTCTTCCTGGTGAGTGGTGCAAACGGCACAGACTGCAGGAAGAGAAAGATCTGCACCTCCCATGCACCTACCAGCGTGGGCTGAGAATCAATGACACCCCCCACCCCCCACTCTCCAGTAAGCAACCTGCTGGTTTGGAGGACCAGCTAAGTTGATAGCAACTACGGTACATAAAGCAACTAAATGCTTGTATTGTTTGGTTGATTTTGCAGGCCTGGGGCCGGCAGTCTGAGCATCTCTTGGGAGGATGACAGTATGCAATGTAGCAAATATGGGGGATTCCCTTCTGTCTTGTGTTTGAGGCCCAATATTGTTCTCAATGTTTTGCTTTATTCTGATTAATTTTTTTTTGCTTTATTTCATATTCTGTTTTGATTGACTTTATTCTGTTTTGTTTGTGGTTTGATTTTACTGTACCTGGTGGAATCATCAACTATTGTGAAGATAATGAGATATACTATAGTAGTTATTGTTTTCATAGTATCTTTCTTTGAAGTTCTATACCAGTTCTACTACTTTGTTTTGATTGACTTTGTTCTGTTGTGTTTTGTTGGATTTTACTGTCTTTAAAATAAAATTAAAAAAAAAACATGTTTTAAAAATATTCATTGGCTTTATTAATTCTTTGAACTTCAAATAATTTTTAAAAAATTCTTTCTAACCTGGGTATGGTGGCACATGACTGTTATCCCAGCATTCAGGAGGCTGATGCAGGAGGATCACTGTGAATTCGAGGCCAGCCTGTGCTATAAAGTGAGTTCAAGGATAGTCTGAATTCCAAAGTGAAACACTATCTCAAAAAAATAAACAAATAAATGAATAAAAAAAACTTTCTACTGATGTTAAAATTCAGTGTGCAGTTCCATTCAAAAGTACAAGACATATAATTATAGATAATGATTAATAAAATGTGCTGTTACATTGAGGCCTCACTCTATTGGTAATAGATTATTCAACAACTCTGTACTTGGATTTCTCCAATTTCTACCCTGCAGTCCAGTCCTACAGGAATTCCAAGGCTGCCAACTCCCATCATTTATGTTAGCCAATTTTTTTTTTTAAACTTTAAAACTCAGACCAGCAAATATTTTGAAGAAATGGGCAGGATCTTGGATTTCATGCACGATCTCTACTCTACCCATGCCTGTCTAGGACAGGCCTTGCTTGATAGAAGAAACAGGAAATCTATTTTCCCTATAGAGAATGATATTGCGGTCTTTCCCTGGAACTGGCTCACTAAGACTTATATGGGGATGGTCTGGGGTAATAAGAGTTATTGGTTAGAGTTCTCCCATAAACTCTTTCACTCAATATCTTAACTATTATTATTTTTTCACATCTCTTTGTGGTATTTAGTACTTGTTCTGCACTGTGGACAGTAATATCTCAGTTTGAAAAATTAGTATCAATTTCGGCCTCAAAGATACAAAAGGAATGCCTGGTTTCCAAGAAGCTTTGGATGTTTCCCATGATTGAATGAGTATGTCAAGGCTTAGTTACCACTGGGCTATAAAAGGAGGCTATGGAAATGCATTGAGAATGGCAAGAGATTTCACACTTGAGAAGATTTATATTTGAGAAGCATTCAGATTTTGCAAGGATGGGAGATTTTTTGTTATTCACTGCATGAATACAAACTGCTCTTGTGATCACTCTCTCTAGGAACTAAAATTCATTGTATAGTAGTCTATCAGAGTTTTAACTATGGGTAAATATGCAAAAGACAACTAATCACAATTCATTTTTTTTTGTTCTAGAACTTAATATTCCTTTAACAATGCCTCTCTAAGGGTTGTGCCAATTACATATTTAATGAGTATTTTGTGGTACCATTTTCCTTCCCATGCTTCTATTAACTATATTTTTATTAATAAATTTTATTCTCCTCTTTAATAAATTCATTATACACACAAACATAGAGCCAAAATTAAATTGTTCAGTGAATATACACAATACATTTTTGGAGTTTATTAATATTTGCCTTGGTTGGCTTTTATAGAACTTTTAAAGATACCTCTAGGTCTACATATTGTGAGGCATTTTCCCCAGATTTAAGGACAAAAATACTCTGGCATACCATTTTTGCTTTAAACCAGAAGTTGTTCAAAGTGTTACTTTTAGTATTGGCACTATGGGTAGGTATGTGAGAAGACAGAATTTAGTTTTTCATTCTAGGTCCTTCATGGGATTTGAATTTTTTAAAGTCATTGACAATAAAATGCCACAAGGACAACTACTGACCTGAAAATCTTTGCTTGACTTTGTCTTAGTTACTTTTCACTCATTGCTGAGACAGAATTTGGTACCAGAGGAGTGGGGTCATTGATGTGACTATGCCTGATCATATGGTTCAAGAGCCTTTGGAAATGGCTTGTGGGAAGAGTTAGGAAAGATTTAGAGATGTCACCTGAATGCATAGAGCAGGAACAGCTTAGTTTGTTCTGAATGGGAGATTCTTTTCAGATCCCAGGAGGCCAGAAAGTTGACAGAAAGCCTGCCAGTAAAGACGAGGCTTGAGAGGTTTCTGCCGGAAACAAGGACTGCACTGGTTGTTGAACTCCACATGATGTGTGTTAGGGCTTGGCAGAAAGTTTGTCTGCATTCTGCCCACACCCAGAGACTTTGCTTGAGACCGAGATTAAGGGCAAAGGACTGATTAGTCTAGAGAGAGAGATTACAAGGCAGTCAAATGTTAAAATGGTGGTGTGGCTCTTGTTGGGGGCTCTTAGCCAGATTCATGTTGGGAATCAAGAACAAAGAGTCCAGCATGGAGATTTAAAACATTGCGTGTTTGGCCAGGAAGCTGTGGACTGCAAAGATTGAGCTGAGACCTCAGTTGCTGAGAAGGAACAAAAGGAATAAAAAAGATGGCCTGGAGGGATCCCAGGAAGCAGTGGGCCTCCACCCTTTGCAGCCTCAGGCCTTCAAAAGTGAAAGAGTTTGCTCAGAGAAAAAAGTTGCAGAGTGCCATGTCCTTGAGTGGTGACAGAGGCCACAGGCAGTTTCAAAAGGGCAGCTGCCATACCAGGTTCCAGAATTGTGGCAGCCGCACCAGATTCCAGAATGGTGGCAGCATAGAGAAGCTGTTCCTCACAATCAGGTTCAGAGAACTCAGTGATCCAGGCAGTCGACCCCTACAGCCAAGAAAGAGAAAAAGCCTGGCTACTGCTCCAGCTGGCAGCAGACCTTGGTGGCAACCATGTGGCACTGGTTGTAGGTGCAAGGTTGTAGGTGCAAGGAAAATGCACAGAAAAGGCTAAAGCAGCTTCTGCCTTGCCTGTAGAGGGCAGTGTGTAAAGATGTAAGGGTGAAGCCAAGGAACAAGGATCATTCAAGGAAAACTCTGAAAGTTGAGACCCCTGAAAGTGCTACAGGGGTGGAATCACTCAAGTCTTTTGGAGTTTGTGCTGATTGCTTCAGATGCTGAGCAGAGAACTCTGGGACTTAATGTTTGCCCTGCTGGATTTTGGACTTGCTTTGGTTATAATGCTTTGCATTCCCCTGTTTTTAATTTTTGGAATGGTGATGTTTATCTTGTGCCTTTATATGTTGGAAGTCTTTAACCTCCTTTTCATTGGTACAGGGGGTTACAGTTAAGAGTTTGCCATAGAACTCAGAGATTTGGGACTTGGACTTTTCAACAGTGCTGAAACTGTTAGGACTTTGGCAACTCTTGGAGATGGACTAAATGTCTTTTATATTAAGGATGTACATGAGTCCTTGGGGGCCCGAGGTGGAATGTATTGGGTGATACTATGTCCCCTCAATTCCTCGTATACTTCTGACGGGGCTGAGTCTGCTGTTTGTGATTGGTTTGTTGTCTAGCACTGGGATTGATGATGTGAGTGCTGCACCCGCCCAGGGGTGGAGCCACATACAGTGTAAGGGAGGTGGATCTTCCTCTTTCTGGTTTCCTTTCTCTCTCTCTCTCACACACACACACTCTCACTCTTGCCAGCGCACCTTGTTGTTGCAGTGGCCATGAATGGCAGCCCTGCTACGCCATGCTGCCTTGAAGCCAACTGAGTATGGACTGAAACTCCCAAGAAACTATAAGAAATAAACCTTTCCTTCCCTAATTTTGGGCGTCAGGTATTTTGTCTCAGCAATAGGTGAAAAGTAACTAAGACAACTTTCATGATATTTACAAGGTAAGACCAAGCTCAATAATAACCCTGATTAAAATAGACCCAAAAAGCCATAAAAGCATCAGAAAAATACACCATCTTCCTAGAGATAAAACCTAGTATAAAGATCTTAAAGTAAAATATGTAAAAGAAATGGAGAATTGTAGTACATGAGGTTAGATAATGTGGGACCTTATAGGGCAGGCATTAGCAAACTTCTGCAAAGAACCAGGTATTATCATAATACTTTGGGTTTTAACTCCATATGGTTTTGATTACAACTATTTACTCTGATTATAGTGTGACAGCAGCCAAAGACAATATATGAGTGAATGTGGCTGTTCCAATAAAGCTTCATTCATGGACACTCAAATAAGAATATATTATTTTCAAGGGTCATTAAAATTATCTATCTTTTGATCTAAAAATCATTTAAAAATATAAAAACCACTCTTATCACAAAATAAATACAAAAACCAGGCTGTGTGTTGTATTGAAATCTGTAGTAGGACATAACAAAACCATGTGACTTTTGTTCTAAAAGTGACACTAAAAGTGATTATTCTAGAAGTTCCTTCACACTGAGCTACATTGCCAGCTCTTTTTAGTGTTGAGATGGTCTTGCTAAGGTGACCAGGCTGGGCCCAAACTTGCAATCCTCTGGTCTCAGCCTCTACAGTGCTGGGATTATTGGCGTGCACCACCACACAGGCCAAGAATCAGTTTGTCAACTCTTGTCATGCTCCTCTTCACCGCAGCCACTCATTCCCACATTGGACTGTGGTTCTTCCAAAGACTGCAATGCCTCCTAATCTCAATTTTAAAATTGTAACTTTGTAGTCCCTACAATCTATCTTGCTAACTTCTCCTTTTTATCAGTTAGTATTGTTTCTTAGCAATACATCTTCCAAAGGAATCCATCATGGACAAACAGCGGGCACCAGTGATGGTGTGTATCTGAGTCAGTGTGGAAGAAAGGCAGTTAACGGGATGCAGGATGAAAGATAACAGTAAACAAAAAGACAACCCAGTTGGACTAGACCCAAGAGTTTAGAGGGCAGGAGAAAGGAAACCAGGCCTAGATTCAGTACTTCACGCCTAGCACAGACCTAGTGTCCACTCTGTATGGGGAAAGGACTGGGCTGAGAGAGGGAGCAAATCAGGCCCTAGACAGTCTGGCAGATTGAATAAACCTACAGTCAAGCTATCTTCCCTACTGGGCACCGAGAAGTTATACAATACCAACACAGGGAATCAAAGAAGCTAAAAACAGAGCAGAGTAAACTTTAATTGCCAGGCACTATTGCACCTGTCAGCAGAGTCTGCAGGTGGTGGGACACCAGGGAGAGGTTTTCACAGCACAGACAATTTTATAATAATAATTATCTGCCTACTTCTCCCACATACAACCTAAGTGCCATTCATAGAACACTCAATGGCCTACCTATGATTATCACTGGGCTCCCACAGAGGTTGGGAGCACCCAGAAATGCCTTGCTGAAAAGGGCAGAAGGAAATAAAAAGCAGTTCTATGATAAAATCATAAAACAATGCTGTGATGGCAACTCCCAGGAACGAGGAGGGACAAACAGTGCCCTCTTTTAGTTTCTATGCACAAAGTGGAAACAGACAAAGGTGATTAACACCTGCAGTTTTGGGGGTCTTTTGGCCATATAGTTAATAGACAAGAAAAACCTGTGAAGGGAAGACACAGAGAAGTTCACAAAATTTGGCTTCCAAATTGATCCAAGATCATCAGAGGTCTGCAGAGAGGCATGCCTGGTGCTCAAAACCAGGACATGAGCTTGGAGGGAGCAACAGTCCTCCAGCCTTTGGACAGCCAATTCTCTCATGCAAAGGGGAAATTGTGTGTTGTGTGCTTGAAACCAAACAGCAAAATCAGCAAAGAGGGAGCTATGTGGAAGTTCTGGGGTACTGCTATAACAAGGGTGCAAAGGTTTTATTCTTATTTCTACTGTTATTTTGGCAATTGTAGCCTTCCTGGATTTGGGCTATCCTGGTTGTTTTTTGTTTTTGTTGTCTCTTTCTTTCTATTCCCTCTTTTCATTTTTGTTACTCTTTTGGGTCTTCTTGACTGGGATTAGTTAATTATAATACTTTAAGTTTTAAGAGTTTCTCCTTTGATCTGCTTCCTCTCTTACTGTATCTTTCCTCCTATCCAATGATCCTCCTCTTACTGTATTCTTGGTTCTTTTCTACTCACCACCACCCTATCTTCCCCACTTTTCCTCTTCATCTAATGAGATTGACATAATAGGGGATTGAATAAGTGCATTACAGAATGAGAATTTACAAATGCTATAAATGAAATAGTACCACAAAAGGGCATATTAGGGAAACTAAACACCACATAGTAGGAGGATATGAAATGATTAAAAAAGAGTTAAAGAGACTCAGGGAGTTCAAAGGAAATATGACTCAAAAGATGATGGAACAAACATAAAAACTGAATGGTATAGATATGGGAGAAACAAATACAAAAAATTGGAAGACCTGACTAAAATGGTTCAAAATATGAATGACAAATTCACCAATGATAAAGGCTCCACCAAAAGATGCCACACAGAAATTCCAGAGATTAAAAAAATTGAATAGAATTCATAAAAATGAAGAAATGTCCAATTGAACAATAAAAAGAAAAATTACACAGAGGATCCTTGACAATAATGAGAAAACAAGAAAAATTTATCCTATACTTGTAGGTGATTCCAAGAAGACTAAGCTAAGGCTAACTGGAGTTAGAGAAAAATTAGAGATACCACACATAGGCTAAAAATAGCTGTTTACAGAAATCATAACAGATCATTGTGCACTAATACTAGAAAACAATCACACAAGAATGCACAGAAAATTTATAAACTCCGAAAACTGAATGACACTTCTAAACACTCAATGGATCACACACACACAAAAAGTCAAATCAAGGAATAAATTAAACAATTCCTGAAATCAAATGACAATGCCAGTACAACACATCAGAATTTATGGGACATGATGAAAGCTAAGAGAGAAGTTTACTGCACTCAATGCTCATGTTAGATAAACAGAATGAACTTAAATAAGTAACCTAATGATGAACCTCAAGGTACTCAAAAAACAACAGTAGTCTAAATCCAAACCTAATTTAGGGAGGGGAATCATAAAGATCAAGCAGAAATTAACAAAATTGAGGCAAAAAATACAGAGAATCATTAAATCAAAGAGTGGATTCTTGCAAGAATAAACAAAATTCATAAATTCTTAGCCAAATTTACCAGAAGGACAAAAAAGATTCATGCCCAATGCAACAGAATTGAAAAAGGCAAAATCAACACAGACAGCACTGAAATCCAGAAGACAATTACTACTATGGAAAATTGTACTCAAACTGGAGAATCTTGAAGATATGGACAGATTTCTATACACATATGAATTACCAAAATTGAACTAAGAAGACAAAAATTCTGAACTACCCAATAACAATCAATGAAATTGAGACAGTAATAAAAAAAAAACCTACAAAAAATAAAAAATAAAAAAAAGCCCAGTAACTAATAGATTCACTGCTGAATTATACAAGACCTTCAGGGAAGTTATAACACTAATACTCCTCAAACACTAATGAAATGGAAAGGGAAGGAGTGCTTCCAGACTCATTCCTGGAAGCCAGATGTGAAAATCCTCAATAAACTATTGACAAATATAATGCAACATATCATTAAAAGGAGCATACATCATGACCAAGTAGGTTTCATCCCAGAGATTAGGGGATGGTTCAACATACAGAAATCAACAAATGTAATATACCACACACAGGATCAAAGACAAAAATCCCATGATTATATTAATAGATGCAGAAAATGTTTTTGAGAAAATTCAACACCCATTTATGTTAAAAACAAAAGCCAAACAAACAAACCAAAAACCCCTGAAGAAAATAGGTATAGAAGGAGCTTAGCTCAATCTGATAAAAGCCATTTATGACAAACCTATCAGAAACATAATTTTTAATTCAATTCACTGGTACATTTATATATATATATATATATATATATATATATATATATATTACATTCATTTTAGAGAATTTGTACCTGCACATAGTATTACTTAATTCTTTTTATTCTCCATTTCCTTACTCTCCATTCAACTCTTTTTCTCCTCCCTATTTACAAAAGCTTTGTTTCCATTTTTCCCTCTTTTCTCATCATTTTTTTTCTTTTCCCTTCCTTCCTTTCCCCCACCCCGTTGCAGTTTCCCCTTCCCATTTGCACATTTTCTTCCTATTTCACAATATCTATTGTACATTTTGGTCCTTATTCACACTTTCAGTTTCTCACTCCAGAAAAACCGAGATATTTACATGTGTATCATTTATTTCACTTAACCATATGGCCTCAAGGTGCAATCATTTATCTAGAAATGTCTCAAGCTTATTCTTCCTTATGAAAGAGTACTACTCTATTGTCAAAACAAAACAAAACAAAACACCCACTTCTTTATCCAGTCTTCAGCTGATGGGCATTTGGGCTGTGGAAACATACTATTAAATGGGGAAAAACTGAAAACTTTTTAGCTAAAGCCAGGAACACGACAAGGTTTCTACTGTCACCACTCTTGTTCAATAGTGTCCTTAAAACATTGGCCACAGCAATCAGGAAAGAGAAAGAAATAAACAGATACATATAGGAAAGGAAGAAATCAAATTATTATTTGCAGATGACATAATCCTTTATCAAGAAGACTCAAAAATTAAATCAAAAGACTTCTAGAATTAATAAACAAATTAAGCAACATAGCAGGATAAAAAAACAGCATACAAAAATCAGTAGCATTGTTTTACATCATTAATTAACTTACTGAGAAAGAAATTAGAAAAATAATACTATCCACAGTAGTATCAAGAAAAATTAGGTACTTAGGAATTAATGTAACCAAGGAAGAAAAAGACCTCTACAACAAAAACTGTGGTACTCCGAAAAACGAGATTTAAAAAGACAACAGAAAATGGAAAGACATTCCCTGTTTCTAGATGAGAAGAATCAGTATTGTCCAACAGGCATCATTTCAAAGATAACATATAGATGTTATGTGATCCCAATCAAAATAGCAATAGCATTCCTCAGAGAAGTAGAGAAGAGAATCCTAAGGTTCATTTGGAATGAGTAAAGTCCCAGAATAACAAAAGAAATCCTGGGTAACAAAAGCAAAGTAGGAGGTATCATAATCCCAGATTCCAGGTCATATTACAAAAGTACAGTGACTAGAACAGCATGGTACTGGAACAAAAACAGACTTGTAGACCAATGGAACAGAGTATAGGATGCAAAAACAACCTGAGACACAGTCAGCCACCTAATCTTTGACAAGGGGGTTAAAAACCATAACACTGGAGGAAAGATAGCCTCTATAAGAATGGTGCAGGGAAAACCAGTCATTCACATACAGAAGATTGAATCTAGATTGATATCTCTCAAACTAAAATAAAAATGGATGACAGATTTAAATGTTAAAATAGAAACTATCTACTGGAAGATAAAATAGGTAAAAATCTTGAAGACATAGCTGTAAGTAAGGACTTTCTCTACAGAAGCCCCAACTGCACAAAAAATAACATCCAGAGTCAACAAATGGGATCACATCTAATTAAAAAGTTTCTGCACAATAAAGGAAGCCACCAACAGAGTGAAGTCATAACCTGTAAGTTGGGAAACAGGTTTTTCCAGGTACCCCTCAAAATGAGGACTAATATCCAGAGTACAGAAAGAAGTAAAAAACATTAGATTCCCAAAATAAAAGACCCCATGAAAAAATGGTCAAGTGAAGTAAATAAATATTTAGTAGACGAAGTACAAATGACCTATAAATACATAAAAAAATGTTCAACATTGCTGGCCCTTAGAGAAATGCAAATTAAGTAACAGTGAGATTCTATCTTATATCAAGATATAAAATAGTAACAAATGCTGGTGAGGCTATGTTGAAAAGGAATACTATCGTACTATTGGTAGGAATATAAACTTGTCCAACCACTAAAGAAATTAGTATAGAAGCCAGGCATGGTAGTGCATGCCTTTAATCCCAGCACTCAAGAGGCTGAGGCAGGAGGATCTTTGTGAGTTCGAGACCAGCCTTGGCTACAAAGTGAGTTCAAGGTCAGCCTGAACTGCATAGTGAGACACTGTCTCAAAAAAATAGGGCCAGTGATTTAGCTCAGTGGTGTAAGTGCCTACCTGGCAGGCACGAGGTTTTAAGTTCCATCCCTGGTACAAAGAAAACACAAGAAAAGAAAAGAAAAGAAAAGAAAAGAAAAGAAAAGAAAAGAAAAGAAAAGAAAAGAAAAGAAAAGAAAAGGAAAGGAAAGGAAAGGAAAGAAATTAGTATAGAACTTCTAAAAAAACTAAAAGTAGAAATTCCATTGAACCCATGTTCTCTCTGTCTATCATCCCAAAAGAGTTAAAGACTCATATGACAATAATATATACATATCAATGTTTATAGCAGCACAATTTGTAATAGCCAAATCTTGGAAGCAGTTTATATGTCCATCGATGGACAAATAAAGAAAATGTGGCATTTATGCACAATGAAATACTAGTCTGCCATAAAGAAGGATGAATCTAACTGATCTATAGGAAAATGGATGCACCTTGAAAACATAATGGTGAGTGAAATAAATCACACACAAACTTAAATTCCATATGAGAAAACCAAAGTTTCATAAGAGAAAAACTAAGTATAAATAACAAAATAAAAGGAAGAAAACGTAGTATTTATGCACAATGGAGTACTCCTTTGCCATAAAGAAGATAATTCATTTGTGGGAAAATGGGAACACCTTGAGACCAGACTGTTAAGTGAAATAAATCAGACACACAAGCTTCAATATTGCATGGTTTCTCTTATAGGAGAAACCCAAAGTATAAATAGTTCAAAAAGCAAAATTAATGATAGATAATAGTGTCAGTGAGATAGAACTTTAGCAAAAGAGAAGGAAACCAAGAGTGGAGGAAAGGGTAAGAGTAGGGGATAAAAAAAGGATTAATATGTAACACACAAATGTACCAACCTCCCACAAAAGTAATCACTCTATACTGCAAACATACTAACAAAAAATAAAAATACACATAATTATAAAATTTAAAAACAATATAACTCCAAAATCCAGTGGCTTCACATGACATTTCTTTATCATTTATTATGAACCTGTGGTCATTTGGGCAGCTTTGCTGAGCGAGGCTTGACTGGTCTCTGGTAGTCTTGCTTCTTTGGGGTCAGCTGGGAAGTAAGCTGTGGGCTAGCTCGGGTGGCTCAGTTAGGACGACGTAGATCTGCTTTACACAATCTCCCATCTCCCAATCTTGTTCTCATTGTAGAATCAGAGGTCCAAGTTCCAAAATTAGAAACGCTTAAAGCCTTATGCTGAGATGACACATTGTCACTTGAATAGTACTCCATCACTGAAAGAAAGTCACAGGGCCAGTCCTAATTCCAAAGACTGGAAAATAGATTTCAACTCTTGATAGGAAGAAAGACAGAGATCCAAAGAAGGATTAACAATTAAGGCCATTTTTTTAAATAATCTATCACATCTTGATTTAACATCTTTCCATCACATCAATCCCACAATCTATCAATCTATAATCTATTAATCCTACGCTAAATTTAAAAATTTTTGGAGTCAGATTTTTTCTTCAAAATTATTTTATTTTTAATTGTACATATTTGTGGAGTACAGTGTTATATTTCAATATATTTATACAATGTATTATAATCAAGTCAGTATAATTAGCATTTCCATTACTGTAAATATTTATCATTTCTTTATATTGAGTCTTTCAACTTTTCTCTTTTAGTTCCTTATAAAATACATAATAAATTGTTATAAATTATGCACATCCTACTATGCTATAAAACACTAGAACTTATTCCTTCTATCTAACTATATTTTTACTTCCAACAGCTAATCTCCGACTATCCCCTTCCTTCCTCCTCTTCCTGGCCTCTAATGTCCACTATTCTGCTCCACATTTCTAAGAATTAACTTTTTTTAGCTTCTACATATGAGTGGAAAAATGTAGTATTTGTCTTTCTGTGCCTGCTTTATTTCAATATAATGTCATCCAGTCCTAAGAACACAGATATTTTTGCTTTGAAGCCAACCAACTACGGACTGTAACCACTAAACCCATGATTCAAAATGAACCTCTCTCCTCCTTTAAATTGTAAATGTTAGGTATGTGTTCCAATGACAGAAAAGTTACTAATACAGAACATTCGTACTGAGAGTGGGATCATTGCTGTGACTATACCTGATTATATGATTTAAAAGCCTTTGAAACTTGTTTGAAGGAGAAGTCTGGAAAAGTTTGGAGAAGTGTTTTAGAGAGGCTTTAGAACGTTGTGAGCAGAGCCTGATGGGTGAAACTCAGAATGCTGAAAGGAATGTGGTGAAAAGGCCAGGGTGAAAAGACTAGGAATAGTTTTCTTTTGTATTCACTGCATATCACTAGCACATGGAACAGTGACTAACATAGTATTAAGTGCTCGGTAACTATTTATTGAATGAATTTGATTAATTTTAATTATTTCACAACAACTGTGGAGAAAAACAAAAGTTCCACAGTACAAGTTACAATGATCATGTTCTGATTTGTAAAGCTCATTTATCATCCATTCTTTTTTTTTAATTTTATTTTAAACAAAAGGAAAATAAGAAATCAAAACAAAACAATTTCACAACCAGCCAATAAGACAGTAACAATTATCAGCACATTGTATATTACTATATTCCCAGAAATTATTTAAGATAAAAAATATAGACATGAAACATTATCCAACAAATTATTATCATCCATTCTTACAATACATACAATCTTGATTCACAAATATCCTGGTTTAAGATACTATTAAGAAAGTCAGATAAAGATATAAGTCCTATAGAGCAGCAGCATAGCTTAGTCCAAGGAGTGATTTCCAAATTATGTGGTCATCACAGTTCTCTGATGATTTAAAAAAAAAAATTAGGGGTTCTTTACAGAATGCTGAATCACAACCTGGCAGGACAGTGCCCGAGAATCAAGATTTTTTAAAAAGAAAAATCCTCTGATGCTAATGTTCATTTGGACTTTTGGAACCACTTCAATTTTTTCTTTGCCCATATATTAAAAAATTTGGTAGGGAATGTAATTAATATATTTTCAGCATTGTGTATCATACATTAATCATTTTTCCATTACCTAAAACAATCACAGCTGTTGTTTTCCACACATGTCACTGGATAAGATCATTTTGGGGGCTGTCAGACCTTATGCTATCCATCAAAATGTGCTGACATTTAACACCATCAAAGGAGATGACTCTATTGTATTGCACAGGAGTCTTCTTCACTTTCCTTTTAGCTGTCTCTAAATTGCAATGGTGTATTCCATTTCAGTGAGATCTATTTTTTTCTTTTTTTGATGAGGAGAAAAATTTATTCTAAGCATAGTCAAACTTTGTAATTCGCTTTTGTAATTTAAAAAATGTAAAACAAAAAGGGAGTTACAAAATGATCCATTTTATGTGCATTAATTCTGACCCATGTCTCGAAGACCCAGTAAAATTTTTACCTTAAAATAATCTTTCCAGTCAATTGGAATAATTTATTTACAGATCTTCAATTACAGCTCCCAAGCTATTTTCTCTCTCTCTCTTTTTTTTTTTTTTTTTTGTACCAGGGATCAAACTCATGATCTCGTGCTTGCCAGGCAGGCACTTGTGCCAATGAGCTAAATCCCTGACCCCCCAAGTCATTCTCTTAATAGAGAAGTGATGAGAGTTATCCTGGTTCAAATGAAGAAAACTAGTTTCTGAAATGGGAGGGTGTATTTACCTTGTCATATGAAAGTGATTAATTCTCAGGTTTCCCTTTCTGGCACTAAGGTATTATATATGCACACATGTATTCTTTAGCTCTCAAAAGTAGAACTGCATCCTCCTTTGATGCCAATACTAATTAATTGCTAGAGTTACTGATAAATAGATAGGAAAGAATTCTACCTTTATTGTCTGTGTTTTGGAAGTTTTTGTGTGTGGAACTCATAGGAAATCGTGGTCTCAGGATAAAACATTTTAAAATACAGTAATAAAAACAACTAACACTTATTGAGAGTAGTTGACTATGCTTTAAGAGCTATGGCTAAGGATCAAAGTACATGATCCCATTTAATCCTAAAAGGTGGTATTATTATTATTATTTCATTTTGCCATTAAAGAAACTGAAGTATGAATAGATTAAATCACATGTCTGACTTACATAACCGAAAGCATTGACCCAAGATTCTACTCGAGTCCTGACTGATTTCAAGTTTACTAATTTAGCCAATTACTTGGCTACATTTCCTTCCTATGTTGTAAATTTAATCAAAGAATTTGTCATCTCAAAATATTTCTCTTACAGAGATAAATTGTCTTGGAAATGGAGAAAAAGGTTAATTCTTCTGTATTCAACTTAGGTTCCACTTCAAGAGAAATGCCAAGTGTCTGGGAACTCAGAAGAGGAAAGGAGGCTTTAAAGAAAAAGCAGACCATAGCTATAAAGAGTCAGATGGCCAACATCTGGACAGCCTGTGGTTGAGCTGAACATGCTGCCGTGTGAATTACAAAGGTCTGACCAATGTTTTACTCTGTTCTAATTTGGCTCAGCCTGCATGCCTTCAGCTCTTTTAGCACAGCTGCCCCATGCAAGCTGAAATGCCTTTTCTCAAAGTGCTGTATTGCTGAGGATTATCATGCAGACTTTCTGTTTTGTTTTCCACCTCACTTTGTTTATGTGCTGCAGGAGAGGGCTCTCATAGTATTTGATGGCTCTTTCCATCATATTCTCTACACTGTGCATGGAATGCTCCTTTGTATAAACCTTTGTGATTATGTTGGGATTGGTTATTTGAGAGGCTGGCTCTCCAGGACATCAAGAGCCGTCCTCTCTTCACCGACCTCTTGGATACGCCATGGGCTGAGGGACTCCTGATCCACCTTGCCTCCTCAGCAGTAGCTCCCCCTGTGCTGAACTGCATCAGACTTCCATCAGTAACTTAAGGTTTTGGGGCAGACTTTTAAATCTTGATCATAGATTTAAAAAAAATGATTCTGCTTTTAATTCTTAAGAAATAATTCATATGTAATACGGAATGAAATGCAACACAGACAGAAACAATGATACGAAGTCACATAACAGGGGTCAGAGAACACCTTGAGCACTTCAAATACATTATAACGTGTAATAATGTATAATGCCATCCTATGCAGGAGGTAGCTCTTTCTGGGTTCATTTCACACATGTAGAAAATGGAATGTAAACAGGTAAATTCACTCACTCAGGTTGTTATGAAGTAGCATAAACATCATTAAAACCCAAGTCTGTCTTACTTGAAGATTGTCACTTTAAGAAGCTTTGTCATATTGATTAAAGAGAGGCACTGCACTTGGAGTGCAATGGACTACACTTGGAGTGCATCTGGACGAGTACTGGCTTAATGCTTTGAGAATGCAGATAAACATAATAAGGAGAAACAAGACAAAACAGGAATAAATAGCACATTGTTTCATATATGTCTAAAAATAATACTGAGGAAAGCAAACGTAAGAAATAGGAGACGGTTCTAATTCTAACACTACCATACGAAGTTACTACTTGCATAAATTGGCATTAATTTCTTCAGCTCTCGCAAGCCAGGACTGCTCATTAAATAAGCTTCATGTCTCCTCTAAACCTGAAACTATGGATAACTCTACAACTACTGTGATCCTGTTCTCATTACCAAAGCATTCATTTTGCATGAATACTATGTCAGATGTCTCTAAATGTCCTTCAGATTTCCCACTTCCTAAATGCACTGTAAACATTATTTCCATGTTTGTACTTAGAACTTTGTTCCAAATAGGACATTCTAAGTGATCGTCTCTTCTTTGCATTGTGTTGGAAATTTTATTTATTATTATATGCACTTTGCTTTCAGGTAGTTTGCAACTTTCTTCCCCAAAAGATAGTACTTCTTTTTTTAAAGCAAGGAAACTTTTAAAATGTATGTTTTTATGATCTCCCAGCTTCTAAGTACCCCCTACAGTTGGGTACTACTATTCACTGGCTTCCTACCTTGAATCAACTCACAACTGAGTATTAAGCGATCATGAGAGGTTGGAGAGTAAGTTACCAGGGCACGACATCAGGCTTTGCCCTCTCTAACCTTGCCATGACAACCTAGGTGTCTCTTCAGGAACCTCCAGAATCAGCTTATTCTAAGCCATCTTTCAGCAAAGGAGTAGAAGAATACTGGGGGAATGGCAATGGAAGAGGATGAAACACCAAGCTAGAGATCAACTGGGAAACCATCAGAAAAAATAAGGATTTCCTCACGCTGAGAAGGGAAAGGATGAACTGGTGGAGCTCTTTAATTTAGGTTGTGGGTTATTACATATCAATGAAATCTTTTCCTAAAGATGAGAGAACACTAAAGAAGGAGGAGAGTCAAGAAGAGGAAAAAAGGATATTACAGGCAGAACTCACTTCCAATGCTTTTTCAGTGTCTTCTACAAAAATAAATATGCATTGTCTAAGCAACATGGAAATAAAAGGCTGGCTTAGATATTTAAGGAATCTTATTTTTATTTTTTTATTTTTTTTATTTTAGCGAAGAAAAAGCAGAAAAAAAGACATATAAAACAAACACAACAAGCAAAAGAGACAAACAAATGACTAAATACATAACAGTAACATT
Source organism: Dasyprocta punctata (assembly GCA_004363535.1). NCBI lineage: Eukaryota > Metazoa > Chordata > Mammalia > Rodentia > Dasyproctidae > Dasyprocta > Dasyprocta punctata. Next base: position 3,439 of record RJWM01014687.1, on the reverse strand, counting down.
GCAGGTTTACAAAATCGGATGATAGAAACTTGACAATGGTTGCAAAATTGCGCATTGTTATCTTTAAAATGGTTACTTACATTAACAGACATAGACATGTAAAATTAATCCAATCATATGAGTATTAATTGTTCTTTCTCAATAACGAATAAATTCAACAGTGTGTTCATTTTAGTTATCTTACATATACATGTATACAGGTTTATATCTTTTCCTCTTCCCTTTTCTCTTTCCGCCTTTTCCCTTCCCAGTTACTTTTGCTCTTTGAGCTGTTTTTTACCCTTACATAGTATTTATTATAGATTTTGGATCATATATACTTTTCCGTTTCTTACACTAGGGAGACAATACGATATTTACACATGTGGGTTTGATTTATCTCACTTATGAGTATGGTCTCAAGTCGTGATCATTTACTTACAAAGTCTCAATGAAATCTTTCTTAATAGCTGAGTAGTACTCCATTGTATAAAAATACCACATCTTTTTTATTCATTCTTGGATTGATGGGCACTTGGGTTGTTTCCAAGATCTGGGTATTACAAATTGGGTTGCTATAAACATGGGTGCACAGATATCCCTATGGTATGATGTTTTCAATTCTTCTGGGAAAATGCCCAGAAGTGGGATAGCTGGGTTGAATGGGATCTCTAATCCTAACTTCTTGAGGAATCTCCACACCAACATCCACAGTGGCTGCACCAGTCTACACTCCCACCAACAGTGGAGAAGAGCTCCTTTTTCCCCACAACCCCTCCAGGATTTGTTATTGGTCGATTTTTTAATCTTGGCCATTCTTTCTGGAGTGATATGGAATCTCAGCATTGTTTTAATTTGCATTTCCCGAATGACCATTGATGTTGAACGTTTTTTCATATATTTATTTGCCATTTGTATTTCTTTCTCTGAGAAGTGTGTATTCATCTCAGATGCCCATTTTTGCATTGGGTCTTTGAATTTTAGGGACCTGATTTCTTTTAATTCTTTATATGTTTTAAATAGAAGTCATTTGTCTGATGGACAATTGGCTAAGATATTTTCCCAGTTCATGGGTTTTCTTTTTACTCTGTTGGAGATTTCCTTTGACATGCAAAAACTTTTTGGTACGATGAGATCCCAGTTGTTGATTCTGGGAAGTGTTTCCCGTGCAATTTCATTTTTGTTCATGAACTCCCTGCCTACTTCTATGCCATCAAGATTTTTACTTACTCTGTCTTCTAGTAAGTTTAGTGTCTCTGTTTTAGTATTCAGATCTTTGATCCATTTTGACTTTATTTTAGTGCATGGTGATAGGCATGGATCTAGTTTTAGTTTACAGCATATAGAAAGCCAGTTTTTCCAGCACCATTTGTTAAAGAGGCTATCTTTCTTCCAAGGTACATGTTTGGCCCCTTTGTCAAAGATGAGGTGGCTAAGTGTGTTTGTAGTTGTGGCTGTATCTTCTAACCTATTCCATTGATCTTCAGGTCTGTTTTGATTTCAGTACCATGCTGATTTTATCACAGTAGCTTTGTAGTATAGTCTCAAGTCTGGGATTGTGATGCCTCCTGCCTTCCCTTTGTTGCCCAGAATTGCCTTTGCTATTCTAGGTCTTTTCTGGTTCCAGATAAGTTTCAGGAATGATTTCTCTAGCTCTGTGAGCTAGGCAAGTGGTATTTTGTTTGGGATTGCAATAAATCTGTATGATAATTTTGGGAGAATGGCCATTTTCATGATGTTTGTTCTTCCTATCCATGAACAGGGAATATCTTTCCATTTTCTGGAATCTTCTTTGATTTCCTTCTTCAGAGTAATGTAATCTTCACTGTATAGATCTTTTACTTCCTTTGATTCCTAAGTATTTCATGTTTTTGGATGTTATAGTGAAGGTTGTGGTTTCCCTTGTTTCTCTCTCAGTGACTTTGTTGTTTGTGTACAGGAATGCTATTGATTTTTGAGCATTCACCTTATATCCAGCAACATTACTGAATTTGGTTATTACTTCTAAAAGTCTTCTAATGGATTTTTGGGGGTTTTCTATGTAGAGTATCATATCATCTGCAAATAATGACAATTTCACTTCTTCCTTTCCTATCCTTATTCCCTTTATTTCTTTCTCTTGTCTAATTGCTCTGGCTAATATTTCCAGAACTATAATGAATAGGAGTGGTGATAATGGATATCCTTGTCTTGTTCCTGATTTTAGGTTGAAAGTTTTCAGTTTTTCTCCATTTAGTAAGATGTTGGCTGTTGGTTTATGATATGTGGCTTTTATCAGGTTGAGATAGAGACCATCTATTCCGATTTTCTGTAGGGTTTTTATCATGAATGGGTGTTGGATTTTGTCAAAAGCTTTTTCTGCATCTATTGAGATGATCATGTGGTTCTTGTCCTTGGCCCTGTTGATATGGTGTATTACATGTATTGATTTCCGTATGTTGAACCATCCCTGCATTCCTGGGACGAATCCCACTTGATCGTGGTGTATAATCTTTCTGATAACTTTCTGTATTCTATTTGCCAGAATTTTATTGAGGATTTTTGCGTCTATGTTCATTAGGGAGATTGGCCTGCAATTTTCTTTTTTGGTTGGGTCTTTCTCTGGTTTTGGTATTAGGGTAATACTTGTTTCCAGGAATGAGTTAGGGAGACTTGCTTCACTTTCAATTTCATTGAAGAGTTTGAGGAGTTAAGTCTTCCCTAAATTTCATGTAGAATTCAGCAGTGAATCCATCAGGGCCCGGGCTTTTCTTTGTTGGTAGGGTCTTAATTACATTTTCAATTTCATTAGCTGAAATTGGGTTATTAAGCAGCTTTACATCTTCTTGATTCAGGTTTGGTAATTCATAGGTTTTTAGGAATCTGTCCATTTCTTCTGTGTTATCGAATCTATGTGAGTAAAGGTTTTCAAAGTAGGTGTTGATGATCTTCTGTATTTCCACAGGGTCTGTAGTGATGTTGCCCTTTTAATTTCTTATTGCATGAATCTGAGTTTTTTCTTTCCTCTTTTTGATAAGGTTGGCTAGGGGTTTATCAATTTTATTTACTCTTTCAAAGAACCAACTCTTTGATTCATTAATTCTTTGTATAGTTTTCTTAGTTTCAATTGCATTGATTTCTGCTCTAATGTTAATAATTTCCTCCCTTCTTTGGGCTTTGGACTTGACTTGCTCTTCTTTTTCTAGAAGTTTGAGGTGCAGCACTAGGTTGTTTATGTGTGTTCTTTCCGTTTTTCTGATATGAGAGTTTAGTGCTATAAATTTCCCTCTGAGGACTGCTTTCATTGTATCCCACAGGTTCCAGTAATTTGTATTTGCATTTTCATTCAATTGTAGATATTGTTTAACTTCTTCTTTAACTTCTTCTGTGACCCATTGGTTATTTAAGAGGGTGTTATTTAATTTCCTTGTGTTTATACAGTTATTGTAGGTTTTTTGGTCATTCATTTCCAATTTTACTG
>RJWM01014686.1:0-49796 GCA_004363535.1 Dasyprocta punctata | reverse complement strand
TGTTCCTCTGGCCCTTACACTGTATGTTGGCTCCACCCCTGGGTGGGTGCAACACTCACATCACCAATCCCAGCGCCAGACAACAAACCAGTCACAAACGCCAGACTCAGCCCTGTCCATGCCAGGATTACATGAGACTTTGGGGGGATGCAGGATCAAAACCATACAACAGGTTACCTTTTAAATTTTCATTGTGTATTTCTAGGTACTTTTATTTTTTTTTTTTGAATGCAGTTTTAAATCCTACACACACAATATACACACAACAAAATGTACATATTTTAAGCATACTACCATTCAGTCAAGATAAAGATGCTTTCTATCACAGGACAATCTCTTTTGCCTTTATAGTCAATCCTTTCTCAACCCCACATGACCTGATTTCTGTTATCCTTTTTGGTTGTTATCCTCTGCACTTTTTAAGTGGCAAATCCTTTCTCCAAAGAAGGAAGCCTTTATTTTTTCCTTGATGATATGTACCTTTTCTCTTTTCTTTCTTTTTTTGTTTATTATCGCCCTGTCTCTGTCATTGCCTGTCTGTATTTTTGCACTGCTTAGGACCTTAAATATAATGTTAAATAGAAATGATGAGAACAGATCTTCATATGTTTTCTTCACCTTAGGGAAAAACATTTAGCCTTTTACTATTAAGCTTGATGTTAGCCTCATTTTTATTTTGTTTTGTTTTGTGTAGTTTGATTGATGTCCTTTATTAGGTTGACAAAATGTTCTTCTAGACACAGTCCCTGAGAGTTTTGTCCGTCTCATTTTTATTATGAATAAATATTGAGTTTTCTGATACGATTTTTAAGCATTTATTGAGATGAGTGTATGCTCTTTTGCTTTTATTTTGTTAATGGAGCATATTATGCATATGTTTTATTGTTAAGCCAACCTTGCTTTCCTCAGATACACTGATGCAGGATGTAGATGTCCCTCTGTTTGGTTCCTGGACCCTCTGCAGATGAGCAAATTCTTTAAATAACTTAGAGTAGTATTCACATGTCACTTACACAAATTCCACTCTTGTAAACTTTAAATAATCTGTGGATTACTTATAATACTGAATACATGTAAATGTAGTGTAAAACAGATGTTGTACCATGTAGTTTAGGCAGTAATAACAGGAAAAAATGTCAACACGTGTTCAGCACAGACTTAGCAGTCATAGACCTGCCTACATTTTGTGGTCTGCCATCAGTTGGATTCATGAATGCAGAAGCCATGTATATGGAAGGCTGACTGTATCATCTTTTGTGTGTGTGTGTAGCTGTGGACTCAGTTTGCTAATATTTAGTTGAAATTTTGTGTCTAAGATGTTTATGAGGAAAATTGATCTGTCATTTTCTTCTCTGATGAGCTGTCAATTGTTTTTTGCCTAGCCCCAGAATATGATCAGTTAGCATGAAAGTTCCATGTACATTTTAAAAACATTGTTAATTTTGCAATCACTATTTTCATCTGACAAAAATTTAATTTTTGAGATCTTATTTTTCTCTTGTATAATTGCCATTCATTTCCTTATTTTGCAATTTCCAAATATTTCCCTATTTAACTATTATATCATGATTTCCTGGACATGCTTTCATGTATTTTGTTATTTTTATTTTAAACTCCTTGCTTGCTGATTCCAACAGAAGTTATTTGAGGGTCTTTTGCTAATATTTTATTTTTCTCTTGACCTTAGGTAACATTTTCCTATTTCTTTGCATGCCTTTTTACTTTAACTGAAACATTATTAGTTTTAGGTTATAGACATTCTGAATTCTATTATCTTCATACGAAGACTATTGTTTCACTTTGAGAAGTAATGCCTCTATCCTATTAACTCTGTTATTATACTCCTTTAAGACATTTTTGTTACTATACTTTTCAATTCTAAAATTTTTATTTAAAGCATTTTTTCAGTTTCCCTTTCTTTTTATCTGCCTTTCTATTCATTTTGTAGTGTTTGTCTTTACTTCATGGAGCAAATGGCCTTAGTAACTGTTATAAAGACTTGGTTTTCTATTATTTGTGTACTCTTAAGGTTGACTTATGTTGTCTGCCTGTGCCCTTGAATATTCTTCAGGTTTTCATGATTTTTTTCTGTGTGAAATAATTTTGGATAGTATCATGGACATTTTGAGAATAATAATCTAGGGTACGCTTAAAACTTTTGGGGAAAGTTATCTTGAAACATCCCCGTCCCTTTCCACCTTCAGACAAGAAAGAATGGGTTTTGTCTTGGAGTGTTTTCTGTCTGAGCCTATTTGCAGTTCCAGGATATAGGGGAGAATCAAGAAAGTCATGTAGCTGTAAGACAACAACAAAAACAGATCTCACTATCACGGGTTGTGTAGATTTCATCCCCGATCCTACTTGCCATTATTGACTTTTAGAGTTCTCGTTTGGCTGTTTTCTATATTCCACCATTGGTTTCTAGTTATAACGATGGACAGAGATTGACTGATGTGCGCTTAGTTTGTTACTCTGAACCAGACGCCTCTCTCGGTATTCGAATACCACACATGTTATGTTTAGATTTGATGAAAATTTCTCAAGTGTATGTAATGTTTTATATGGACTTGTTTCCATATAAGTAAATTTTGGGCCCTTCTATTGCATCTCTGTCTTATTTGATGTTTTGAATTTTCCTAGGCAGATAAGCTATTAAAATATGTTTTTAACAAAGAAAAAATTTGAAAACCTAATAAGATGATAGTGAGTTCTGAACATGTGGTAACTTACATATTTCATTTATTTATCAAATTTAGGTACTTTTCAGTATCTTTTTCTTCTACCTACATGTAGATTTGAAAAAAGATAAACTATGCCTGTCTTCTTGAACTCATTTTTCCCCTTACTTCAGACTGTTTCTTCTTTCTCTCTGCTTTTCACTCTTATCTTGTCATTCCCCAAAGACAATGACCTTGCCTTGTCTTTCAGCATACTCTTCTTTATTTACATGACTCAGAGTTAAGTAAATGTTTTGAATCTTTTGATGTGTGTCGTTCTAGTATTTTTCGTATTGATATATATACACATACAGAGAGTTTTTAAATGTATTTTATACCTCAAGTAAGATGATATTATACATAGTGCTTTTTTTCCTATAGAAACCACTATAGTACATAATTGCTTGAGCTTCATATTATTAACCTAGAAGAAAAATTAAAATGCGTAGTATAATATGGAAAAGATCAGCATTGAACTTGCAGAGCAAGGCAGAACAAGTAGAAGCACCAAGCTGTAATCTTAAAATACGTAATACTATACGTGACCTGGGATTTTGGCTAATTCTCAGGGGATGCCTGAGTTACCCAGGCCTGAAGAAAGACAGAGTGAGGTAGAGTTTGTATGTTGGAAGAAGAAAACTTTCCCTGGAAGAAGAAAGTCACCACTGGGAGCCTCCAAGGGCTAGAGAAAGTAGGATATGATGGAGGAAATAAAAATTCAGTGACTGAGGGCATGGTAAATGATAACTGAAGAAATAAACAGGAGCCAGATCATTTTGTCTGGAATCTTTCAAAGCCCTCATTAATTACTGCCTGATCCGTGGGAGCACGCTTTTTCAGCTAAAAGAAGCCCCTTAGTCTCTAAATTGTCATGGCACTTAACCATTCCCCTCTTGAGGTACTGATCTTACTTTAAGTATAGTATTATTGTTTCTTTTTTTTTTCAATTCACGCTATTTTTTTGTATTTTCTAAATTCCTTAGAGGGGGGATTATGCCCAAACATCTTTTTCTCCCTTATTGCTTGCTAATAATTATAGAATTAATGAATAGGCAGTAAATAAATTTAGTAGATACTTTATAAAAATGAAGATAAGGAAAGTTACTCAAATTCATTATTCCTGAGCACAGCAGGAAGGAGAAATATGCAGTCTAGACAGAAATAATATTCCTATGAAGAGTCTAATGTTATCTTCAAATGAGCTCTTGTGTTCTCTATAAAGTTTCACATCTGTAAAGCTGATGGAGCGTAGATTCCCTTGAGATACATGTTTTAACAGTATGTAATATATTACTTCTTTAATACAGTAGACAACATGCAAATTACATTTCATTATAATATAGTGATCTCCCAAGGCCAATAGGTCTTAATAAAAAAATACCGCGTTTGTATAATATACTTTCTTTGAGTATTTACATTTAATAAATATTCTTTTCAAATCTGTTCAGTGAGTATAATGGATGGAGATGAAGCACAATCCTGCTTTATGAAACCTTCTTCGAAGGTACCTTTGGGAACCCTCTTTTGTAGTTCATATTTGAATTGTGCAATATTTCAGAAATATAAATGTTTCCTGCTGAGTTCTTATAATGTACAATATTTAAAGCAGTCTGCTAGAGTGTTTCTGCTGACCTATCCAAAACAAGCATTGATAATTTACTATTATTGCACAAAATGCTGATGGTTTATTATCATTACTATTATTGTATTTTATTCATTTAAGTGTCAGTGTTTTGTAGCTTTTAGCTGTTGATAAATATTTTGTTGGAAGTATACCAATTCTACAATGTGGGGAGAAATATAATTAGCCAAAACCTCTAAAGATACCAAGAGAGAACTGAGTACGTACTTACTATAACTATTATAATTTAAAAACATTTTAAATTTTTATATACATTCCAATGGGTATTATCTGTTTATTTGATTAGTTTATCAATTATATATCTCAGCATAACAAATTAACTCAAATCTCAGTGGCTTAAAATAATACTTATTATCTTATGATTTCTGTGGGCCACTAATCCAGGCAAATTTTACCTGGGTTCTGTGTCTCACAGGCCTGTTATCAAGGGTTAGCTGACTGCAGTCATTTCTGGGCTTGACTGGAGAAGGATCTCCTTCCAAGCTCACTCACTCGTGTGGTTGTTGACAAGATTCATTTCCTTGCAGGTTGCAGGCCAGAGGCCTCCCTCACTCTTTGCTGTGTTAGCTTCTGAACAGGGCAGCATACCACATGGCAGCTGGTTTCACTGGACCTGAAAAGACAGGGAGGGAGTGTAGGGAAGTGAGCAAACTGTACCTTGAGTCGTTCTTTTTTTGTGTATAAATATTGAAAATTGATGTAATTACTAAATGTCAGGATAACCAAAGATCCCCATAATGAATATATGAAGTTGAGAAGTTTAGGCTTTTATGGGTGAAGGCAAGTTTCTGAATTACTGGGTTATATGGTAATGGCTAAATTGTTTTCCAAAGTGTTTGTGCTATTTTACATTCCCAGTAGCTGTGAATGAGAGTTATCGTTGCTACATATCCCCTCTAACACCTGACATTCAAATTTTTTTTATTTTAAAGAAAATAACACTAAAAACAATGGTACACATTTTCAAAGTAAGATTGTAGGAGAGTAATAATGGTTAGTATATTGTGCACTGTTATTTTTAAAGTAGTTGCTCCTATTACAAGCTGTGGGCATGAAAAGTTAATCAAACAATACAGGCACACACCTTTCTTTTCAATGAACTGATATCAATTAATAGTATAACTATCTTAACTGTTTTTTTTGTGTGTATAATATGTATGTGTGTATATATATTCATTTATTTTTCCTTTTTCCTTTCTTCTTTTCTCCTTTTTCCCATCTCAGTTTCTGTTTTCTTTCAGGTGTTTTTAGATGTTAACCACTTTAGGTAATGTGCAGTGGTATCATTTCATAGTTTTTAATTTGTCATTTTCCTGATAATTAATAATGTTGATATTTTTACTGGCTTCTTGGACACTGGCATATTTTCTTTTGTGAATTACCTGCTTGAATCTTTGGTACAATTGACAATATTCCCCCAATATTGTGAGTTTATTTCTGGGCCCTTCAGTTCTGTAATAACTGTTTTATCCAGATTATGCTTATTCCATCATCTCTACATTTCCATGTCTGTTTCTATTGATTGATTTTTCTACTGACTGTGGGTCTTATCTTTGCATTTTTGTCATATCTAGTAACTTTTTCTGACAGGCAGTTAAGTTACTGAGTCCTTTAGCAGCCTGTTTTAAAGCTTTGATAGTTTAGAGTAGCTTTTTGATAGTTCAAAATAGACTTTACTGAATGTCTTGTTTGGTACTGTTATTAAGATGTAACACTACAGCAGTCCCCACTGAGTTTCACATATAAATACGGTGGCTTCTTCTCTCTGACTGGGCATAACTGGAATCTGGTACAGCCCTGTGTGAGCTTGGGGGAATTTCTACTTGAAGAGTTCCAGTTGTCCTTCATCTAACCTTGTATCCTCCCTCCCACCCCTGACCCCAGCTTGTTGTCTTAGTATTCACCCACTGGCTCAATACCTCTCTGCAGACTTGTGAAACTCCTCCAGTGTCTGGTACTTTTTCTATACTCTGCTTCACAGATTCCCCCTATCATGTTCTTCCTGAAATCTGTTTTTTCCCTTCCCCCATCTTAGCAAGGTTTCATTTCTTGGCTTAGATTATTCCTTTCTTTGTAGTGCTGTTCAAAAACCACTTTCAACAAAAACATAGGGTAATCTGAGAGCTCATTTTCTTTCTTTCAGAGATTACAGTCCTGCATTGCATGTTGGCAAACATGTGAAAACCATTTTTTCATACCTTTTATTCTATTTTGTAATTATTAACAGTGACCCAATTACTGCATCATGGCCATCACCAAGGCTTTTTTAAAAATTAAATTTTTATTCTTTTTAAACTTTGGTGTATCAAGGTTCATGTATTTTCTGTATTAAAGCTATCTTTTTATTTGTTACAAATTATCTTCTGTTTGTATTTGGTGTTTTGGGGGAGTACTCAGCCATAGTCTTGTGCTAGAGACAAATTTTTAAGTCATTAACATTATAGCTTTTACTCCTTTTTTCACATTTATTTTAAAACATTTGTATTAATGAACACAACATATGCAAAAGTACATTGTATAAAATACATAAAGTGAACAAATAGTTTTAAAGCAGATAACAAAGTAATTATGACAAGCAAAAGAAACAAAAAATTATTAACACCCAAGAAACCTCCTTTATGAGATGTTCTCACCACTGGGAGCCAATCTTTCAGAGCAGAGTCTAGGACACAGGCATAGGGGAGGTCTGGTAAACAACTCACAGCAGCCTTCTTGTGCATTTACGAACATCACTGATTCCCTTGTGAGCGCCATTGTGCCCCAGTGCCAGACACTGATATACCCCAGCTTCTTGGCCCGGCATGTAACAAATACCTGTCTAATATAAAATAAAATGGCTGGCATAATCTCTATCATTCCATTTCCATTTTTGTTTTTCTTTGTGCTTGGTGGCTTGTACTATAGCATTACTACACAGTGAAGAATGAGTTTTAAAACTCACATAAACTGCTCTGGAGAACTGCAAAGGGCGGACTCACAGCTGAGGCAACTGGAGAGGCTTCAGAGAAGATGAAGTCTGTGAGCTTGGGTGGAGAGAAGTGGTTCAGACTTGGCTGTTCACTGGAGACATTTAAGGAGCATTTAAATCTACCAGAGCCTGGTTTCACTTACAGAGATTCTAAGTGTTTTGGGGTATATGCTTGTTCATTTGTTTGTTTTGTTTGCTTTTCTTCATACTGGGGATTGAACTCAGGGCATTTGCACTTGAACTACATCCCTAGCCCTGTTTTATTTTTTATTTTGAGACGGGGTCTTGCTAAGTCATCCAGGCTGGGCTTCAGCTTGCTATCCTTCTGCCTCAGATGCCCACAGTGCTGGAATGACAAGTGTTTGCCACCAGTACTAACTTATTCTGGCAACATTTACAGAGTCTTTAGGTGATACAGATATGCAGAAATGTAGAACCTTAGGCTAGACAAGCATTCTCCTTAAACCAAGAACAGTATAGAATTCCCTTTCTGCTGACCTCATTGAGTCTGGTGGAGTTTATATTGTAATCCTATGGAAAAGTTACTGAAATTCCAGTAATTCCAGTCTACCACTTCCAGTGCAATCCACAGTGAGAGTAAAGAAACAAACACATATCTATAGATGTGGGGAACCAACGGGGTCCTAAGTTCAGTTAAAGCAATGGCCACAGGTTTTATTTGTGAAGTGGGGAGTGGCTTTGGATGAGTGACTGTGGGAAAGGCAGGAAGTATGTGAGTGCTGTGAACTTGGTTAGGTTGGAGTCCTCTACAATCTGCAGAGAGAAAGATTTGCGGAAAGAGTAATTCATCTTCATCTCACAGACTGAGGAAGTACCTTGTGTTTTGGGATTGGAGCTTCAACTTTGATGTCAACCCTTCATGCCCTGAGACTTCATAGATCTTCTCTCGAGCCTCAGTCTCAGCAGCATCATTTGGGCTAGCTCACGTGTACTACTTGGGCTACAGGTGGGAATCCCTGACCTGTCCATTGCTTTACAGTCTACATATCAGTACCTCAGCTAGACCCATTTGCACTGCTTTAAGCCAATTGATGGGATTAAAAAAAAATCTTAGTCAGCTCTGTATATGTCTATACACAGAAATAGGGTCAGGTTTCGCCAAAATGGAGACAAATGCTCTTCTGGTCCTCCACAGAACAAATGTTTTGTTGGTGGTGGTTTGTTTTGTTTTGTTTTTGTTTGCTTAAAATTTCTAATATACCATGAAATGACTGCTATTTTGGTAAAATACAATGAAAACGAATTAGTAGAAAAATGAGAAACACACATAAAGTGCAAGCCCCAATGTTATTAGATTCAACAGATGTACAATAACTGAATACAACTGCTATTAAGATGTCAAAATGTTTGCTCTTGTTTGCATGTTTACTGTTATGGGTGTTAAACTGAGTTCATGACTGATGGTAGTCTGCACATCAGACTTGTAGTAGTATTGATGTAGAAGGCAGCATAGCAAGAGTCCTGCTGTAAGTGAAGGAAGTATGAACGATGGGAGGGGAGGTTGAGTTCAGAGTATATAGGACCTTGAATGCTGGGATAAATGGGTTGGCTTTTATTCTGCAGGCATTAGGGAGCCAGAAAATTCTCAAAAGGATGATCTGATTGGCAACACTTGTATGATGGATTTATAGTGAGAACACATTGTTGACAGGGACTTGAAAATGAAGGGGGTATTGTAAGTAAAGTAAAACAAAAACTGTATCAAATATGTACAGAAGTCATTCTAGAAATGTTAGTAAACTTTAGAGGATGCAAGGATTTAAGCTAGCTAGTCACTCAAGTTTAAATCATCCCTAAAACACAGTTAAAAGCTAAAACAACACATAACCAACCTAATGTGTTTTCAGAAACCACGCAGATAGAAGACCCAAGAAAACAATGGCGTGGGGAACAGGAGAAAATGCTCAAGGACTATCTCTCAGTGGCTCAGGATGCACTCAGGACCCAGAAGGAGCTGTACCATGTGAAGGAGCAAAGACTGGCTTTAGCCCTAGATGAATATGAACGATTAAATGATGCTTATAAGGAAAAGTCAAGTTCTCGCACAAGCCGTAAGTACAGTGTGTTTGTTGACACTCTAAAAGTACAGATGGGATTATAGATAGTAGAAGTCCACTTACAGTTCGGTAGAATTTAGCCATGAGAGGCAAGGGAACCCTACACATTTCTCGGTAAAATCCCTCATCCCTAGTCCAAATAAAAATCTCCCCATTTGAGGCTGAACGTAATGGTGCACGCCTGTAATCTGAGCACTCAAGAGGCTGAGGAAGGAGAATTGTTGGGAGTTTGAGGCCAGCATGGGCTACAAAGTGTGTTCAAGGCCAGCCTGAACTGCACAGTGAAACTCTGTCTCAAAAAGACAACAAAGCAAAATAAAATTCCCCATTTGGAGATGATGCATACATTATTTATGAACTTGTCACTGTCTGATTGCCTTTTGTTCACTTATTTAATAATTTTTAATTAATTTTTACCTTTTCAGAACAAGCCAAGTAATTTGGCCTTTTTGCTCCTCTTGTGCAATGTTTTTAGTGGGTAGACACTGGAACTATTAGAACATAGTTCATGTTGCCCCCGCCCCGCCACCTTGAGCTGACTGATTTCTTCCTTGTCTTGTGCATTGATAGTCTAGAGCTGACCTTGTTTAAAGAAGCAGCTATGATGGACTGGAAAGTTCTACTTAAATTACAAGTTCTTGGATAATGCAAAGTCCCAAGAAGCTGCAGCTGCACGATAATTCTCTAAGGACGTAGTATATGTAAAACACAAAAGAAATTTGTGAGATTCCTTTTTCCTGAATGTTTAAAAAAAATTACAGAGTTTTGAAAATTACTTTTATACTTAGGTTTCTAACAACAAAGGAATTACAAAACAATATAATATCCGTAGAAGAATATGAATCTTGCTTTTAGAGTCAGTAAATTCTAAGTTTAAAACTAGTTGTACTACTTTAAAATAATTAAAACAAATTTTTTTTTCTCTTTCAAAAGTATTCTCAGGATCCTCATCCAGTACTAAGTATGATCCTGATATCTTAAAAGCTGAGATCTCTACTACACGATTAAGGGTAAGATGCTTTTATTGTTTCTACATTGACTGCATGCATAGGATGTGAAGACCCTGACTGGTTATCTCACATTTCTGTTCTTTCTAGGGAACTTCTCCACTCATTTCTTCTGAGTGGTCTTTTCTCCCTTTGTTGTAACAAGTTCAATGTTTGGGATTGTCTTTGTTTTTGAGACAAAATGTATTTCATTGTTGGGGTTTTTGTTGCTGTCATTGCTAGCAGTTAGAATAGTATTGAAGCAAAATTTGAGTATTGATACCTTCCTTGTCCTCATTGTGCTGAGTTTTGTCCTGGATAGGTAAGCCAGTTTACTCTTGTCAGCCAACTCTGTATTTAAAGATTTAAATTTGTGTCACCATGCCATTCCTTGTTTGAGTCAAACTATAAGTTTTTCATAATTTCTCATATAGATTGGTCGTGATCTTTTTCTAAATCCTTTTTCTAAATTGAGCTGTATTAAGGCCAGTGCTTATTTATTCTTCTTTAGGGGGGTATTATAAGCTATTTACTATGCAAAATACTCATACGACTAATGCCAGTGTCAAAAGATAGATTATCACCGTGACCACATAAACTTCCATGTGTCCCTTTATTGTTGTTACTTACCATCCTCTTCCTAAAAGCAATATGAACCTCATTTATATTGTAACTTAATTTTTTCCTGCTTTGAAGTTTTAAAACTGTAATGCTACTATATGTATTATTTGATAGCTTTTTTTGTTTGTTTTTGTTTTTTGGTTTTTGGTTTGTTGGTTTGGTTTGGTTTGGTTTTTTGAGACATGGCCTTGCTATGTGGTTCAAGTTGGTCTTGAACTCACTGTGTAGTCCAGGCTAGCCTTGATCAAGTACTCCTCCTGTCGCAGTCTTCCAAATGCTGGGATTGTAGGCATGCACCACCATACTCAACTTAATATCTTCTTTTATTTAGGAACTTTCAAGATTCATCTGCATTCACTTTTATTATCATTATCTTTCTGCTTTGGTGTACATACCATAAATTCTTTATCTTTTCTACCATTATTGTACATTGGAGTTAATTTCAGTTTCCCATTATTAAAACTTATGCCACAATATGCATAATGTATGTTTTATTGATAAAGGAGTAGAATTGCTATATCAAAAATATACATATTTTAATGGATACTACCAAACAGTATCAACCTTTCTTAACGTCTGCACTTTGATTCTGAATTACTTGGTGCACACGGAAAAAGCGCGACAAAGGTTTATGTAGAGGTTGGGGGTGTAACTCATGGTAGCATGTGTGCTTAGCATGTACTAGGCCTAGCTTCTGTCCATAGCACTAAAAATAAAAACAGAAAATAAAAAAGTTAGGTACGTTTACTGGAAGTAAAGTCTTACTTCAATTTGAATTTCTTGGTTTAATTTATGAAGTCATCTGTAGAAATGATCTGTGTCATTTCAATTGTAAATGAGTAATGCCTCTGGGGTGTTGTGGACCCTTTACTCTGTTCATCCACTTGTATTTCTCTGTAGATTTCTTAAGACTATCAAATGATGGTTTGTCAGATGCTTTGATACTGTATCTCTGTACCATGCCTAAACATTTTTGTGAACTATTAAGCTGGATACCTTATCTCTAAAAAAGGAAATGAAGGCATTTTTGTTCAGAACCTCCTCAATAAACAGCAATACTCACTTGAGCTCTACACTTCTCAGGAAGTTATTACTTATTATTACTACCCTTTGAAATGTTAGCCATTTGTCATAGTTCTTATCTTTGGAAAGCACATTGTGATGGAATATCATAGTACCCTATTGTAGTCTATCCATTTAAATACCTTGTGGAAAATATGCAAACTGAAGGAGGAATTTTAAAACAAAAACTTATTAAGGTATCTCAGACAAATAACTCTAGAAGGAAATGGAGCCTCATGTCAGTCAGGGAAGTCACAGGAGAACCCAAGTGGTCAAATTCCCTGTAACTCTCCTAATACAGCAGAATCTTTTAGATAAAGCTTATTCTATATGAGGGTTACTTTACTCTTAATACTAAAAGTCTATATTTTATGAAATCTCATATGTATTTCATTCCTCTGTGACTGAAAGATGAGCCAGGGTGCTCTGCTTTTCTCATGAAAGTGCTCCTCTCAGTAGGATGTCAGACATAACTATAGTAAAAAGTCAGAAGTGACCCTGTCTTCATTTCTTTTATTAGTGATGGTGTGGGCAAGTGAAAATGCCTCTTTGAATTGCTCTTGTAGTGACCTGGCCCTTTTGGCTTATATTGCCGTGTGATGTTTCCAGCTGGTTCACACTGTAAAAGCTTAGGCTGCTCTGGTGTTTGTACAAATTTTGGCCAGGTAGCACTTTCAGAAGTGGATGGGTAACATGGTAGAAAATCTTGGATTTTGGTAACCTGTCCTTTTTTGGCTGGTTTACCAAGTTACAATCCCTGTGCATAAAATATTCCTTTTACAGATTAATGTCACAGGAATAGTAATTTGTGAATGAATTAACTCTTCTTTGCTTTGATGTTCCTGTGTACTAGCCTGAATTTTTGGTCACAGAAACTTTTTTTTCAGCAAAGTCTAACACTGGTTTCATACTTCATTATCTTGATGCAACAGTATTAGCAGGTGCCACACTGACTTTTCCCCAAGTCAAGTCTTTGAGAACTAAGTATTTAGGAACATCTGTCTAAAGCATCTGTTTCATACTAGTGAATATTGTGATCATAGGTAGTGATCATTGGACTTCAGTGTCCTCCTTAGTCAAATGGAATGACAGTATTCCCTGATATCTTATTTCAATGTGTTGAGATGGTGAAATAAATCAGTTAATGCTTTCATAACTTTTTGTATAGGTATTATTCTTTTCTTTTTGACAGCTTAATATTTTATTTTACTTTAGTTTTTATTAGTATATATTTGTAATATTTCATTTGTTGGGGGATTAGGTATGGAGACAGCGTATCTTTGTGATTTTATTTTATTTTTTAGATTAATTTTATTGGTACATTTTAGATATATATAAAGATCACATTCATCATAGGGAATTTGTACCTGTACATAATATATCTTATTTTTTCTTTTTTCCCCAGTCCTCTCCCCTCCCTTCGACCCCTCTTCCCCTCTTTTTTTTTTTTTTTTCAAGTACTGGGGAGCTAACTCACAACCTTGTGCCTGCCAGGCAGCCTTCCCCTCTTTATTTACAGAAGTTTTGTTTGCATTTTTTCTTTCTCTCTTTTTTTCTTTTTCCTTCCTCCATTTTACCCTTCCTCCTCCCTTGTTTCCCTTCCTATTTGAACATTTTCTTCCTGTTTCCTGATAGCTATCACACGTTTTGGTCCTTGTAACAACTGTACCATAAAGTAAGATAAATTTGAGCCATTTCTAGGTAAATGGTTACATTTTGAGACCATACTTTTAAGTGAAATAAATTGGATATGCATGCTCAAATATTACATTGTTTCTCCAGTGTGAGAAACCAAAAGGGTAAATAAGAATCTTTTAATTGCTTGAGAAAAATCTATTTTTTAGGAAGAGCAATATGAAACTAAAAAACTCCAAAATTAGTCTTTGTTTATAACAGATATTTAGACCATAGCCTTCTTGAGTTAAGGGATAGATGTCAAATTCAACTAACATTTAAAAAAAAAATCTATGCTTAAGATTACAAATAGGTAAGATGTGAAAATTTGGTGGAGAAAATTTTTGGTGAATATTGTTAAATTTCTATCATTGTTTACTAAATTGAAATAGAATGCTGGAAATATAAAAGAAAATCTTTAGGAAGACAGGGAATTTGAGAAATTTATTGAGCTCCACAGCATGTAGTCAAGTAACAACTTTTGATTTTGTGAAAAATGAAAACAAAGGCCCTTTTGGTTATACATTTCAATCCATATGTGGCCAGTTAATGGACATTGTTACTAATAATGGTGGATTATCTTTTGTTTTCAGTATTTAATCACATATTGTTAAAATGGCATCACTTTGAATTATTTTTAATAGAAGCAATAAACTTAGAAAAGTCAAAATCTCATCTGTTTGTTCTTACATAGATTTAAAAGAATGGCAGTTGAATTTAAGAT
The DNA here is from genome assembly GCA_004363535.1 of Dasyprocta punctata. NCBI lineage: Eukaryota > Metazoa > Chordata > Mammalia > Rodentia > Dasyproctidae > Dasyprocta > Dasyprocta punctata. Next base: position 35,324 of record RJWM01014686.1, on the reverse strand, counting down.
TTGGTTTATTACTGTGAATAGAGTTAAATTATGTGCATGTCAAAACGTCACATTTTAACTGATATAGCTAATGTAGCAAAAATCATAGCATTGTGTTTTAAGTGAAAAGAAATATTCTTTTTGAAAACATAGTATATTACTACTAGAAATAAGGTTTGTCTCTTGACTATACCTGAATGATATCTTTACACCTACATTTTAAAAAAACTTGGCTTACATTACAAGTTCTTTCAGCTGTGACTTACCTTATTTCAGGGTGTTGAATGAGAAAGCAGCACTAATTGGAGACACCAAAGTTTGCAGTACTGATGGTTTATTCTTCTCTTGTGATATTTGGAAATGAATTTGTATTGAAGGTGGTGTTGGCTAGAAAATAATACAACAATCTGAGTGATTTTTGAATGAGATTAAAAATGATGACCCATTCACTAAAAAAGTAAAAGCCTGAAAGAAAATGAGAGGTATATACTATTTAATATAAGTACCATTATTAACTATTATACTATGCTAGTAACTTCAAATAATTAAATGTTATAGTGTGGCAGTGTTTTTTTCCTTCAAAAGCACATGTCTTTTATCAAAGCCCTTACTTTCTAATTTTTGTCTCTTACATTCTCATGATATACTTGAACATATTTCTTTAGCCCCTGTATTTTCTTTAAATTGCTAATTTGTTATAGGCAGGGATTATAAGATCAAGTTCCTCTTCCCTTGTCTCCCCATCCCTCATAGGGAGTGAATTTGTCATGGTCATATGTATCTCCATCAGGAGTCCACGTAATGACTCGTTTTTTCTTTTTTCTTATAGTAGTAGTCATTTATGATTATATAGATTCATTATTTCATTATGGATTATAAAATGCTCAAGGACTTAAACATAATTGATTTTGTGTCAGTCATTTGTTAACTTGACTAGAACAAGAGGCTCCTGGAGAAGTGATTGGATCATGGGTGTACTATGCTTGCCAGTGGATTAAGCCACAGATGTTCTTATTTAAATATGCTGCTAATGGTGGAGCCCAGTTGGAGGTAGATTACTGGGGGCATGTCACTAAGTCATGTATCTCTCCAGACACCTTTCCTCTATGCTCTGCTTCCTGGCTGCGATTAGGTGAGCAGTGTTGCCTCACCATACCTTCACCATGATGTTCCTGCCTTAGAGCCAGCTGATCATGGACTGAATCTTCTGAAACCATGAGCCACATTAAACCTCTCCTCCTTTAAATAGTGAGTGTTGAGTATTATATTGCAGCAACAGGAAAGTAATACGGATAGGTTTTAGGTTTGCAATTCTTACTGATCCTCACATTTGCTGTTGTATACAAGGCCTACGCACATACTTGCACATGTATTTGTAGAGATGTATTTTCATTTCCCTAGATATTTGCCTACGAGTATAATTACTAGGTCATATGGTAAATTGCTGATTTATTTTATTTATTTGTAGAGTTCTAGTATTGATCTTCCATATTTTTATTTATTGTTTCTTGAGATAGTGTAGTTCATATATGTTCCATATAATTTTTGTTGGCTTTGGCTTTATTTTTATTGTTAAAATTTTATAAATATTCTATTCATCCATCTTGTTTCTCATGACATTATCTAATTACTAATCATCATAAATGGTTCTAGCAGCATCTGAGATTCTATTTTGCTCTATTCCTTAGACAAATTATTTTATTTTTAATCCTTTGACTATCAAGAGTTGATTTCTCATTTTCTTTAAAGGTGACTTTAGAGATGAGGCACCATGGTGAGGATTTTTAGTAAGGTGGAAGTGTTAGTCAAGAGAAAGATTTTCAAAAGGAGCAAGTTGACAGTTGCCCTTTATTGGCTCGTTCTAAGGATCTCTCTGCAAGACAATGGAGTAAGTGGTGAAAAGGGAAGGTAGTCATTAGTAAAATGCCATTTTGCTCATTATAGCTTTAATGTTGCAAGGTTCACTTTAAGGCCAAACTTGTGAAACTTGCCTTTCTTGTGATGCTTCTAAGGTCTACAGGTTTCTGAATTTACTTTTCTTCATTGTCATCTGCTTTCTCCTTTTGAAATAGAAGTTATTGCACCAGGATTATATGAGGTGGTAAGAAGCTCTATGATTTTCAGTTGTACTTATCACATTTAATCACAACTTCTTTCTACTTTTCAGAAATAACTTTAAAATCAATTTAAAATGTCAGTTGTTTTAGCATAGTCAGTGTAGAAAGCAAGAAATGTGCCAAAGTCATGGGTCACTTACCTCCAATTTAGTACTCTGGGTTGTGAGATTTGATTCCATAGAAAAAGATCTATAAGGTTACATGGTTGGCTGCAGCAACAGAAAGTTCAGTACGTAAGAGAAAGCACAGGCTCTAGGGCATGTGAGGCTGCTCATGTCTTCACTTCTGTTGGGATATGGGAATAGCAAAGCTTCTAAGGCAGAATGAAGGGTCAGATTTTACTTAGGCTGTTTTGCTACCATTCTAGTTTGTCTTTCATACTGTATGTATTATTGTGCCATGAGTAACTAAAATATTCATAATGGTAGTTTCAAAAGATTCTCCTGCCGTGTATGGTGGGGCAGAACTGTAATCCTGACACTGGGACACTGAGACAGGAGGATCACAAGTTTAAGACCAGCCTGGGCAGTTTTGGGGCTTAGTGAGAGCTTGTATTAAAAACAAAAACAAAAAAATTGTGGAGAGGGGTGGCTTTAGTGTGAAGGGCCTGAGTTCAATTCCTAGTACTGAAAAAAAAAAATCATCTGGGTTCTAGGCTGATCTCTGCTGCTTAGTAGTAGAATAATCTTCAGCAGTCTACCTGCTTTCTCTTTAGGTTTTAGATTTCTCATCGTTAAAATATAAATTAAAACTATGTCTAAGCCAGCCGTGGTGGTGGTGCATGCCTTTAATCCCAGCACTCGGGAGGCTGAGGCAAGAGGATCCTTGTAAGTTCAAGACCAGCCTGGACTACAAAGTGAAGTCAAGGCTGGCCTGAATTGCATAGTGAGACTGTCTCAAAAAATAGGGCCAGGGATTTAGGTCAGTGGCCTAAGCGCCTGCCTGACAGGTGCAAGGTTGTGAGTTTGATCGCGGGTACCAAAAACAAAAACGAAAACAAACAAACAAACAAAAAACCTATGTCTAGCTAGTATATTAGTTCTTAAATGGATTATTGAAAATAGGTACTTAACACAATGCCTAGAGTAAAAAAAATACTGTTTATAAATTTTAGTTATCATTATTGCATCCCAGAGAATACATTGTGCTAATTTACAAGTCAGCCAGCATTAGCCAAATCCTGTAGCTGTGATCTAAGTCAGCATTAGCCGAATCCTGTAGCTGTGATCTAAGGACATTTGCTTTTTACATTCTGCGTACTACCTTTGAGAGTGGGCTGGAGGTTGAAAGAGTAAGAACAGTGTTCCTCCAATAGCCAGTGATGTCACAAGTTCTAGAGAAAAAATATTGTTCAACTATTGCTTACAACCATATTCTCAAAACCAAAAGCAGAAATACTAGTTTGAAATAATAATTTGTTTTCGTTTGTCAGTATAATGAGAGTGAATGTTTCATTGTTAACAAAAATGAAATGTAAAATTGCTACTTATGAGCTAAAAACCAGTCAGGTAATCCACTAAGAAGATTCCCCAAAATAAAAATGATATCTTACAGTCAACTTTAGGTAAACAAAATAATGTGAAAGACAATAAAGGACAGATTAGCTTTGTATATCTGTGTTACCCAATATATAATAAAACCCTATGTCTCTAAACTGAAAAGAGTTCAAATTTCCCAGAAGTTAGTTTTATGTCAGGAATGATGGTGCACACCTGTAATCCCAGGTCTCTGGGAAGCTGAGCTGGGTGTATCCCAAGTTCAAACCTAGCCTGTGCAATTTAGCAATATCCTATCTCTAAAAGCAGGGAGAAGGGTGGCTGGGGATGTAGCTCCATGTGAAGCCTCTTGGGTTCAATCCTTGTTACTGCAAAAGAAAAAAAGTTAATTTTAGATTTTTAAAAAAATTTCACTTTTTATATTACTGTGGTCAAAACACTTAACATAAAATCTACTTTCTTACCAGATTTTAAATGTACAATACTAGTATTAAGTAGAGGCACATTGTTGCCTGTCAGATCTCTCCAACTTACTGCTCTTGCAAAAGTCCAAGTATATTACCCATTGAACAGCAGCTGCTACTTCTCCACCCCTGTATCTCTTGGCAATCACCGTTCTATTTTCTCCTTCTATGAGTGACTGTTTTCTTCATGTAAATGGAATCATGTAGTATTCCTCCTTCTGTGATGGGTTTTTTCACTTGACATAATATCCTCAAGGCTTATCCACATTGTCACAGATTGCACAATTTCCTTCTTTTAAATATTTCATTGTAGGTATATGCCAGATTTTCTTTATTCTTCTGCAGATAGACATTTAGATTATTTTCATATCTTAGCTGCAATGATTATTTTGCAGAGAACATAAGACTGCTAATATCTCTTAGAAACAAAATATTTTCAATAATTAAAAAAATTAAGTTGATGTCATAACAATCTGAATGATTTTAAATAGAATGCTGCCTTTTATAAATGAGATATACTAATTATTTTATTCATTGTCCTAAGTAATTTCAACATGATTATTTTTGTCAACTCTATTTTAAAAGATGAAGACAGGTTTCAGTCCAGCTATGTGAGTTGCTATTGATTTTTGGATTAACATCTTTTTTTTAAAAGATGAAAGTGTTATTGTCTTTTTAACAAAAAGCACTTGAGATTACTCTCAGAAATATGTTGTCAGAAATAGAAAGTACATATGGAATGAGGTATTGATTACTGATGGCTCTTTTGGCTTGGTAATAGTATGCTGTTAAAACTGAAAATCATTATGATGCACTGTGAATGAGCTCATTGCTCTTAGTGATATTAGAGTACCTTCAGAATCCAGTGCAGTTGTCTTCTTCCCCATGAGATCAGCCCTCATACCAAGCCATGGCAGTCCTTTCCTTCTTTGGATTCTAGTAGCATTGCTTATTTCTCGTGTTATAAATTGAGCCTTGAAGTAAAATTATTTGTATTTCTTTCCATAAAAACATTTAAGTGCCGTGGGGCAGAAACTGGTAAACATTCAGATAAACGCAATGGATAAATTATTGACTATCTGCTTTTTTCAAAGTATTGTGCCATAAGGTAATACAAATATGAGCATTACATAGCTCTGTCCTTGTCATTTTGTTCCTCATGGTTCCAAGTCTCTGTCCTTACTTTTTTCTCTTATATTCTATGGTGCTGTCTTTTATCCTTCTGCTTTTTCTGCCACTGCTTCACAGTTTGTGTCTTTTTCTAACGAACTTCTGAATAATTAAGGTGTCCAAGGCTTATTTCTGAACTCTTGTTTTAAAAAACACACTGTCTTAGGGGATTTAAAATATCCCAGTGTTAATGAATCTCAATTTTGTTACCTCTAGTCCAGACACTTCTTCTGAACATATGCCACTTGCTTTTGAAATCTCAACTTTTGTACCCCCTCTGTTTTGAAACTTTTAACATGTTAACAATGGGCTGTAATTCGTATGTCTAAGTGCCAGGAGGCTTGAGCCACTGGTGATACGTGTATGACTGTCCCATTGAAAAGCTTTTTATTAATTTTATTAGTAAAAAAAAACAATACATTTGTAACACCAGTGGTACAAGCCGCCCAATGTGACAGTCAAGCATATACCACTAGTGGTTCAAGCTGGTGGGAATGTGTTAATCCATCCACCCAGCCGCCAAGCCAAAAGCTTGAAAGTGATGTTTGACACCTTTTTTTCCCTTCACTCACCACACAGAGTCCATTACTGAGTTCTATTGATTTCCACCTCCTTTGGATCTTACTCTCCGTAGCACTTGCCCACAGACTGACTCACAGTGAAGGTATCCCAGCCATTTTGACCTGCCACAAGGCCAGTCACAGCATAGTCCTCACAGTGATCACTTAAAATGTTAAAGCAAATCATGCTTTAAAATCTCTCCTTGACTTTCACTGTTCTTAGAATAAGACTTAAAAATCATCAACAGAGCTCCAAGACTATCTATGTAGTCCTATCTTGTGCTACCCCCTCCCCTCTTTAATTCAGCTAAAGTAACATGCTTTAAATGCCAGAAATTCCCACCGACACACACACACACAAACATGCTTTTAGGGTTTTCAAACAAACTATCCATTGTGGATCACTTGTCTACCAAGTAAACCCCACTACCCCTCAATTTAACTGTCATTTCCACAGGCAAGCTCTATCCAGTCTCTCAGACTAAAGCAGGGTGTGCGTCCTTTACCCCAGCTCCCATTTAGCCCACTGTATCCTGCATACTATCCATAGTAATTGGTAAGATTTATTTTGTTAATTATGTTTTAAATATCTGGCTCTTTCATGGTTCTGTAAGATCCATGAGGGCAGGGATCATGTCTGTTTATGTTTTAACTTTTAATTTCTAATATTATTAGTATATGTTTGCAGTTCATATAGTTTACAGTCATTGTGGGGAGTGGTAATACGTATATAGCACAACCTGTTTCTTTTTAAAATCCCCTTCCCCTTCCCTCCCTCCTCCTCCAAGTCCTCTATCCCATTTTTCGTTCTTGTTGCTGTTATTAATCTTAGCTCATGTTGTGGCATATAATGTTTGCATTATTTAAGGTTATTAGATTCCTTTCCATGGCATATCTTTTTCTCTTGGAACATTTCCCTATTGTAAGAGATCCATCTCTTTGTCTGCTTTTATCCAGCCTTTATTATTCTTTTTGTTTGCCTCACTCAAATGAGAGATGGCTTATGGTATTTAAGGTTGTGCATCTGGTTTATTTCACTCAACATTATATTTTCCAGGTGCATCCATTTTCTTACAAATGGTCTCAAATCTGTCATTCGTTATAGCAGAGTAGTATTCCATTATGTAGATACCACATTTTCTTTATCCATTCATCTGCTGATGGATATATAGGCTATTTCTAGGATTTAGCTATGATGAATTGTGCTGCTACAAACATTAATGTTTGTGTGTATCACTGTACTGTGATGTCTTCAGCTCTTTGGGGAAGATACCTGGCAAGGATATTACTGGGTCATATAGAGTTTTAAATTTCAGTTCTTTGGAACTGAAATGTAAGGAAATCGCCTTACTGATTTCCATAATGGTTGTACTAGTTTACATTCCCACCAGCAATGAAGGAGCATTCCTTTTTTACCACAACCTCACCAGCATGTGTTGTGAGTTGATTTCTTAATGATAACCATTCTTTCTGGAGTAAGATGGAATCTTAGCATTGTTTTAATTTGCATTTCTCTAATGGCCAGAGATGTCAAACATTTTTTATGTATTTGTTGACCATTTGGATTTTTTCCTCTGTGGAGTGTCTGTGCATTTCTCTTGTCTATTTCTTTACTGAACCTTTCATTTTAGGTGTTTTAATTTTTTTGAGATCTTTGTATATTCTAGATACTGTATATTTTAGGTATTTTTTGAGTTCTTTGTGTTTGAGGAGTAGCTGGTAAATTTTTCCCCACTCTGTAGGTTATCTCTTTGCTGTATTGATTCTTTTGCTGCTGTGAAACTTTTTAGTCTGATCTAATACCACTTGTTTATTTTTGCTGTTATTTCTTGTGCCATTCTTCTGTTTAGAAAATCTTTTCCTACACCTGTGTCTTCAACTGTCTTACCTATTTTATCTTCTAGTAGGTTTAATGTTTCTGATTTGATGTTTAAATCATTGATTCATATTGATTTTAATTTAGTGTATGGTGAGAGATAATGGTCCAGTTTCAGTCTTCTGCACACAGATAACCAGTCTTCCCAGCACCACTTGTGGACTAGGATATCTTTCCTCCCACACTGGTCCCTTTGTCCAAGATTAAATAGCTGAATATGTCTGGGGAAGTTTCTGTATCCTCAGTTCTGTTTCACTGATCCGTAGTGTCTGTTTTTGTTTCAGGACCATGCCATTTTTATCACTACTGCTTTGGTAGTATAGCTTGAATTCAGATATTGCTGTGCCTCCTGCTTTGTTCTTGTTGCCAAAATTGCTTTTGCTATTCTGGGTCTCTTTGGTACCACATGAATTTTAGCATTGTTTTTTCTGTATCTGTAAAGTTTGCTGTTGATATTTTGATTGGGACTACACTGAATCTGTGTAGCAATTTGGGGAGTAATGACAACATTAATTCTACCTATCCAGGAGCAGGGGACATTTTCTGATGTCCTCTCTTCAATTGCCTTTTTCAGAGTACTGTAGTTTTCAGAGTACTCTAGTTTTCTTTCTGTAGTAAAAGGACTTTTACTTCCTTGGTTGGGTTAATTCCCAGATATTTCATCTTTCTTTCTACTGTGAATGGTATTATTTTCATAATTTCCTTCTCATTCTGTTCATTGGTAGTGAACACAAATGCTAATTTTTTTGTTTATTGATGCTTTGTTTTGTTTTTGTTTTTTGTTTTTTGTTTGTTTGGTTTGGTTTTTTTGAAACAGGCTCTTGCTATATAGCCCAGGCTGGCCTCAAACTAACTCAGTACTCTTGCCTCAGCCTCCCCAGTGCTGGAATTACAGACGTGAGCCACCACACCCGGCTTTGTGTTGATCTTGTATCCTGCTACATTGTTGAAGTTCATTATTAATTTTGAGGTTTTTGTGAAGTTCTTTACGTCTTCTATGTACAGTATCATGTCATCTGCAAATAATGATAATTTGAGTTCTTCCTTTTCTATATGTATCCCTTTTGTTTCCTTCTCTTGCCTAATTGCTCTAGCTAATGTTTTAACTACTCTTTTGAGTAGAAGACATGATAGTGGATATCATTGTGTTATTCCTGATTTCAGGGAGAATACTTTTAGTTTTTCCCCATTTACTATGATATTTGCTATTGGTTAGTCATAAAGAGCTTTTATCATATTCAAGTATGGTCCTTCTATACTTGTTTTCTTGAGTTTTTATCATGAAGGGGTGTAGGATTTTGTTCAAAGCCTTTTCTGCATCTATTGTTATGTTCACATGATTTTTGGCCTTGCTTCTGTTTATGTGATGTATTACATCTATTGACTTCACATATGTTGAACATATTTCTGGGATGAAATCTGTATTATCATGATGTATGGTCTTTTTGATAATGTGCTGCATTTTATTTGCTAATATTATGTTGAGGATCTTTGAGTCTATGTTCATTAAGGACACTGACCGATAGTTTTCTTTTTTAGTTAGGTCTTTTACCCAGTTTGCGGGGATCAAGGTGATATTGGCTTTTATAAATAAGTTTGGGAGTACTCCATCCCTTTCAATTTGTTTGAAGAACTTGAGGAGTATTGATGATATAACATCCTTAAAGGTTTTGTAGAATTCGGCAGTGAATCCATCAAGTCCTGGGCTTTTTTCAGTTGGTAATTTTTTTTATCATTGTGTCAATTTCATTTCTCGTTATTGGTTTGTTAAGCATATTTATGTCTTCTTGGATTAGTTTTATTAGTTTGTATGTTTCTAGGAATCTGTCCTTTTCTTCAAAATTTACTAATTTGTTGTAATGTAATTCTTTGGAGTAGTTACTGTCTTCTGGATTTAGACAATGTCTGTTGTGATTTTACCTTTTTCATTTATAATTGCATTGATGTGAGTCTTTCTCTCTTGGTAAATCTGACTAGGAGCTTATCTCTTTTATTTATTCTTTCAGAGAACCAATTCTTCGATTCATTGATTCTTTTTTTTACTGCTTTTTATTGATCTCATTTCATTGGTGTCCACTGTCATCTTTATAATTCCCCTCCTTAATTTGGTTTGGGGCTGGTTTGTTGTTGTTTCTCAAGTGTCTTAACATTTCTCATAAAGTCATCTATTTGAGTTTGCTCTGTTTTCCTGATAAGAGCATTGATTGCAATGAATGTTCCTCTTCGAACTGTTTTCATAGTGTCCCAGAGGTTTTGGCAAGTGTATCATCATTTTCATTAATTTCCAGAATTTTTTTTTATTTCTTCAGTGACTCATTGGTTGTTTAGGAGTATGTGGTTAATTTTCTAGTATCTTTTGCATTTTCTGAAATTTCTTCTTGTCATTGATTTCTGTTTTTATCATGCAGAGATCTGATAGTGTGCATGAGGTAATTTCTGTTTTTATATTTATTTATTGTGCTAGTGTTGTGCTAGTATATAATCTATTTTGGAAAAAGCCCCATGTGCTGCTAAAAAGAATGTATACTCTGTTATAGAGGGGTAGAATACTCTGTCTATATAAGTTAATATGTTCAGGGGTATGAATCAGTTTGAAATTTTTGTTTGTTTGTTCAATTGATCTGTCTCTTTGCTGGAAAAGTGAGGTGTTAAAATCCCCTACTATGATTGTGTTAGTGTTTATTTGATCTGTTAATTATAAAAGTTTTAGTTTTATAAAGATAGGTGCTCCAGTATTTGGTGCATATATGTTTATCCATGTTTTCTCATTGGGCTGTTTCTCTACCAAGTGTATAGTGAACTTCTTTGTCTCTTCCAGTCAGTTTTAGCTTGAAGTTTATATACCATGTTCAATGCTAGAGTTGCTACCCTTGCTTGTTTTCAGGGTCCTGGTGCATGAAGTATTGTTTTCCATACCTTAGTTGTTAGTCTATGAATATCTGTTTGGATTAGATGAATTTCTTGAACGCAATAGACTGTTGGATTCTGTTTTTTGATCCAGTCTGTGTCTAATTAGAGAGTCAAGGCCTTTAACATTGAGAGATATTTCTGAGATATGTTAAATATTTACTATCATTGCCTTCTTTATCTGTTGGTATATCCTTTGTTTTTCTTTTCCTGATGTTTTTTGTTGCTGTTTATCCATTGACCTCACTAGTTTCCTCTGTATTTTTAGCTTTGTCCTATTATTTCTGTTGAGAATATTCTTATTTTCTCTAGAGCTGGTTTAGCATTCATATATCTTTTGAGCTGGCTTTTTTCATAGAAATACCTGATTTCTCCATCTATTTTGACGGATAGTTTTGCTGGATACATTAATCTGGGTTACAGGTTATTTGCTCTTACGGGCTGAAATACTTCATTCTAAGCTCTTCTAGCTTTTAAGGTCTGTTTTGAGACATCTACTATGAATCTAACTAGTTTACTTTTATATGTGATTTTGTTTTTCTTTTCTCTGGCTGCTTTTAAAATTCCATGTTTGTTTGTTTTGCGAGATATCTGGTAATTTAATAAGGATATGCCTTGATGAGTTTTCTTTTTCATCATATTTGTTTGGTGTTCTATACACATCACTTGCTTGTATTTTAAATTCTTCTCTTATATTGTGAAATTTTTTTTTTATGATTTCTGTAGGGATGTTAGTGAGTACATCTGTGCTGTCTTCTGGTTTTTCTCTAACTTTGATTAGGCTTACATTGGACTTCCTGTTATCTGGTAGCTAGAGGACAGTTCCCTCTTGTTCTCTTATTTTCTTTTTTGCTTCACTGAGCTCTTTATCATAGTTTACTATTTTGCTCTTAATATCAGATACTCTGTCTTCACATTGGTCATTTCTGCAGTGTGTGAATTCTATACGTTTTTTTAATTTCAGGTGTTTCTGTCTGACTTCTTTTTCAGGATTCCTTATCCTTGTTGAATCTCTCATTCAGATTTTGAACTGTTTTAGTGAGCTTGTCTAGTTTTTACCTGTTTCCCTGAAATTTACTGTGGGAATATTGAGTGAGTTTGCTGTGAACTTTATTTCTACTTTGAATGCAACTATTTTCTTCACCTCTTCTGTAAACTTTACATAGATTTCTGCTACCTGATTGTTGTTTTCTTCTCCCTTCGTGACCTCTTGCTCTGCCTTGGGAGAGTGTTGGGAGATGGTTTGGAGATACTCTTATTTCCTTGCTTTCCCATTCTCCTATGTGTATCTGTGTGTGTACATGAATGTATACCTCTATATAGATAGAGATAGATAAATAGCTAGATATTTTATATATATGTGCTCCCTCTTTTTCACCTTTTTGGGGGGTTACTGCAGGTTGTGGAGTTAAATGGAGATTTTTAGTAAGATGTTGCTTCTCCATGAATAATTTTCAGCTTTATATGTCCTCTGCTAGTATTTACTCTTTCTTTTATTTACTTTAAGTGATTTAGACTCTGTCCCTGTATTTTGCTGAAGGAATTACATTTGATTATTAAAGCATCCATAGATTCAATCTCACAGCACTTCCACATGATAGTCCTTGCACTTACGTGTCCCCTCTTTGTTCTTTATGCACACTATGGTAGTTTATTATTTGTGGGTGTTCTACAGTGAGGTAGGTGAGGTGGATGGGCAGAATGGGAGGTAATTGGATGAAGAGTGTTAAACACTAACAGGAAGGCTTACAGGGGAGAATGGTGGTAGATGAGAAGAAAAGGTTGATGTAGGATCTGATTTTATTGGGGTACTTTCAGTTGAGTTGAAGAGTTAGTATTGAGAGTTTTCAGAGGATATTTTGTGTGAGCAAGGGCAAGATATGAAAGAAAGGAGGTTCACTTTGTGATTGAGGAGAGCCATGTGATTGTCAGAACTCGCTGATAGGAAGGATAATAAGCTAGGTAAAGTATGAAAGAGCCACAGTTTAGGATGGGAGGATCAACAATTAATATTAGAGAAGATAGGAGTGACTGTGAAGGAGACAAGTATGGGGAATTTAAAAACTTGGGAGGAGGAGTTTACTTGTTTGGAAAAAAGAATAAAGAAATATGTTAATAATATTGTCTCAGGGACTTGAGCTAAAAAAGCTAGATATGATGAATAGACCGTCCATAGAATTTATGTAAAGAAACTGGTAAAGTGAAAGTTACTTAAAATAATGGCTTTATGTGTTTAATAATTTATAATCCTTTAAAATAATATGTTGCTCATTGTTTATGAACAATATTTATGTTGATTTCTCATAAAAGGTTAAAAAGCTGAAGAGAGAACTTTTGCAGATGAAACAAGAACTACTCTATAAAGAACAAGGCTTTGAAACCTTGCAACAGTGAGTATAAAAATACTGAAATTGACTCTACAATAATTCAAAGCTCCCTAATACAAGGAAAATAGAAGTACAGATTACATAAGAGAGTTCTCAAACATAAAGCAAAAAGCTCAAAACTACTAAAAAGCAATCAACTAATAACAAAACTTGTGAAAAATCTATATACTTTGAAACAGTCTAAAGTTTTTATTAATCACTGGAGACTGAAAGAAAACAAAGTAAAAAACTTAACTTTGTCTTCTGGACCTCTGCCAGCCACTTCTAAAATGGTAGTAGAAAGCTAAGAAAACAGGCGCAGGAAGCGACTCTTCATGTTCTGCACTGGAAACTGGACTGGGGCATACTATGTTCTGAATCTCCTATGACTGACCTCAAAAGAGGAAGAGCAAGTTGTGGGTTTCTACAAAGGAGCTTGATCCTTTCTAGTTTTCCTTCTATCTTTACATTTCTTTTCTTTCTTTTTTTTTTTTTTCCTTTTGGTACTGGGAATTGAACTCAGGACCTCACACTTGCCAGGCAGGAGCTGTGCCACTGAGCTATATCCTTGGCCCTTATTCTTTCCATTTCAGTTATCAAACCTGAGAGTCCATTGAATTAGCTTTAGGCTAGGCCAGATTTAAAGAAAATGTAGATGAGGAAGCATGTAGCACGTTCTAGAAATCTCCACACCATTCCCAGACCTGGAAACTACTGCTCTCTCTGCTAATGAGACCCACCCTAACCAACCCATGAAGGGCACGCTTGATACTCTCTGTCTCCCTTGTACCCTACCCAGAGTCCTCTCATGGAGGGGAAGAAGCCTGTGGTTTTCACAGCCACATGACCACAGAAAGAGTAGAAGACATCATCCCTGAAAGACACTCAGGTGTTTTTTTGTCTTTCCTATCTGGCATAGGCTTGGTGCCACCAGTGGTAGTGTAGTGTGTCTAGGGCTTTCTTAATCAGTTTCAGCCAGGTTTCCTTCTCACAGCTCCTCGAAACAGTACCTGGGGAATGTCACATTGCTCTCAGGAGCCACCTTTGGCAGGTACCCAGCTTTGTTTCTTTTCTGTGTATAATGCTTTTCTGTTTTCTGTGCTTAAGAGATTTGGAACAGTTCAACGCAGCAAAGGATTACCCCCTTAAAGATCCTGTGCATCACTGGGCAGACAAACAGATGCTGATTGTTCTATATGCTCCCATGGTGCGTTCTGTCTTGGGATGTCAGTTACTATTCTTGACCACCGGTGAGGCATGTGACTTCAGTGTCAGACATTTACTTTAATGACTTTTTTTTTTTTTTGCTTCTTATCTTCCATAATCGTGATGCTAATGTTCTTTCAGATGCTCCCATCCTAATGTTTCTTACACCTAACTGCCTCTTAGAGTGATTTGCGGAGCTTTAAAGAAGTACCTGCCTCTGGGCTCCACCCCAGGCATGTTTTATGAGGTCTTAGGTGATTTCCATTATTGCCATGTTCTAAGAAGCTAGCCCCACTAAAGATCCAGCAGACGTAGAAGTAAATGTGTTGTTTAGTAATTATATATCAGCATAAAGCAGGATATTGTGGTAGGGCTGGGGAGAGAAAACAAACTTTGAAGAGTGCCACAAAATGTTTAGCCATATGTTAAATATTTTTACAGCACATGAAAGTGTAACTCACATCACTGCCCAGGATTAAAGGTTAGCCAAACTTGCTGTTTTTGTTACATTGATGTGACAATGCTGTATTGTTACAAAGCAGTTTGCTTACAAGCAATTTTTACAGGAATCTAAGGCATGTTTAAGAATCTGTCAATAACATTCCACAAGGAAACAATAGACATTTGTTATAGAAATTCAGGCATTCCCTTGAACCAAGAGTAGAAGGATATCTCACATCATAGACCTCCTCTGTTGATCTTAACTGTAGACAAAATAAAGCTGTTTTCATTCAAGTGTTAACCACCATACTACTAAAACAAAGATAACTGATTGAACCCAGAGACCAGACTTTTTGAGAAACCACATTCCCTGATACTAGAAAGGTACTTTCATTTGTGACTGTGACAGAAAGTACATTTCAGGAATAGATTTAAATAGAATCCCATTGCAAGCTTTTGTAACTTTCCAAAGATTTGTAATAGAATGTAATGTTTTTGTTGAATCTGAAATAATAATGTAATTTAAGCTTGGGCTTTCATTTCACCTGACATAATATTATGCTGTGTGAACAAATAGCATCTTATTCCCTGTGTTACTCATTTCAGTTTCTCATCTCAAATTTGACTTTGGCCTAAACAGTAGTATAGCTTATGTATAGATGGATACAAGGAAGATGCATATTTCTCTTTTGCCACCTCCAGTGTGCTCTCAAAATTGGAAAATGGGAAGTGATAAAGCACTCAGCAAGCCAAAAGCATGTCCAGATTGTATGAAAATTTGGTACTGGAGGTACACATTTTCCAATGGAGGAGTGCAAATTGAAATCTTTCAAAAGAGACTCAGAGAGTAAAAATTAATTTTAGGGCACACACAAGCCAAAACTTTAAAAATTTTAAGAAAAAAATAGATACTTAAGTTCTTAAGACAAAAAGCACAGTATTTATTTTAAAAGCCATCAAAAGGCTTGGGGTAGCTCAGTAGTAGAATACTTGCCTAGCACATGCAAGGCGGCTCTAAGTTCAGTATCCACCTCCACACACATACACAAAGAAAAAAGCCAGCAAACCAGTAAATCATGTACATATTTTATTTAGTTTAAGTCAGTTATGTGAAAAGAGAGAAAAGATTGGAAATAAGAAGTGGAGAAGAAAAAGAAGATTCATGGAAAAAGAAAGAGAGCAAAATCACCATATGAAGCAAAGGAGAGAAGTTCAAAGGAGGCAGAAAAAAAGAACAGGAAGACAAAAGGGCTTGTGGAGAATATTGAGTGCGATAACTGATTCATAGTCTCCATGCTGTGGACCTGTAGATAGCTGAGAAAATTCCACTCAATTTTAAAACACTTGGAAATTTAAGTTAGCAGTCTGAACTAGTTGTGCTTTTATTTTTAAATATTACTTTGTTCTTGACTACAACCTACTTTTAGTTTCAAATGATGAAGTTCTTTCTGAATTAAAGATATATTTCATCATCATTGCATGAACTTTCACAAATTACTTGGGCTTGGACATTCACTCTGACAGTTTCTGATACCTTTATTACTAGCTTTTACTAGCTTTTAAATAAAATCTCATGGTTTTTGTTTTTTACTTCTTTCAGTTTTAAAAATACTGTGCTCAAAGATTCCAAAATGCAATTTTTGGGACTAGCACTTATTTTATTAATAAGCTTTTGCCTCAACTAAATTGGTGGTTATAATCTTTAGAGGAATCAAAAAAATTCTTCGATATGTCTCTTGCTAGTATTCGAAGTATTTTACTGTTCTCATCAAATATTATAAATAAAATAGAAATAAGAACCCAAAGCTAGAGTTTGTCATTTTAGGAGAATTGTCCTGCTAGCTAAATGTTTATGTGCTTTAGGACCTAAATTTGTGTAAGGTTTATGGCCTCCGTTTCCTTATTTTGAAAGTATAGCTTGGGAATCTCCAGGGCCCTTTCCCATCCTAAACTCTCTGTCTCTGTCTGTCTCTCTGTTGCTATCTCTCTCTGTTTCTTTCTTTCTCTGTGTAATACTGTGGTTTCATTATATTTTATCATCAAATGAACTTATGATCAAGTTAATTTTATTAGATTTTTAAAGGCTTTAATTGCTTACTCAGTTGCATAAAGTGTTTGCTGAAATAGTACTTAGGGAAATATGTTATCTGTAAACTGCACTTGTTTGAATTAACTTTGGTAGCGTGAATAGGATAGCATTGTTTTGTTTTTTTCCGGATTACACATTTCACATTGAAAATATGTATTAATTATTAAATGTTTTAAACCAAATGAGCTCAGAGTTCGTATTCTCTGATTTAGTAGGTGCCATTTCTCTGTAGAGCCTGTGGATAAGACCAAGATCACGTCTGAGAATGTTTATAGAGTTAATGACTGAGGGGGCAGAGGCTTAGTCCCACAAGTAAAACTCAAGTTATACTCATAATGAGTTCTGGACAACATTGTGATTGGGGGAACTAGGAGAGTGACCATGAAGAGAATGTTCAACTATTTAGAAAAAAAAAAAAAAAAAAAAAAAAGAATTAGGTAACTAGATTGAGCCTTTCAAACACAAAGAATTAGGTTACACAAAATCCTGTAGCCCAGGGTAGTGATGTAACCTGTAAGGACATTTGATGAGCAGATCTTCAGGGATAATAAATTAGCTCACTGAAAGAGCTGTTTACTCAATGTGAATTGACAAATGAGCACATCTACCCTTCTGTTTTATTCCTAAATTTCAACTTATTCAGCAAGACAAGCAATTTTATCTCATCTCAAAACTTTAATAAAAATAGATAAATGATTTTTATATATTTAGAAAGAAATAAGAAACCATATAACTCAATATCTTAGGATAACTCAATATCTTAGGATACTTACTAGTATAAATAATTATATAGTAAGCATTTATTAAAAGCCTATGTGGCTGCCAGCTCTGTGCTAGGTTTCATGCAGATATCATGGTGTGTAAATTAGGTCGCCATTTATTGGCATTTCTGTCCTACCATAGCATTTGCTTTTGCCCTTTACCTGTGTCAGAGTGGAGATCAGGATCAGCTTGTAATGAGTTCGGTTCAGCCAGCAGTGGAATCATTGGAACAGACTGGAGAAAAAAGGCAGGTACTTGTTTGAACCTGAAAGTGATTGGAAGCAGACTAGATATGAGGCAGAGAATAGGAGAAATCTTAACTGAACATGATTAAAAGAGAAAAGAGGAGACACAATCAGATGGTGCTGTTGTATGAGAGTCATGAAGTAAAACAATCAGCCAACTATGACAATCCAAAACCGATTCCTACTGCTCATGTAATTTGTACCGTGTCATGCTTTGATATTTTTCTTTTAACAGAATTGACAAAAAAATGTCTGGAGGCCAGAGTGGATATGAACTTAGTGAAGCCAAAGCCATTCTAACTGAACTGAAATCTATCAGAAAGGCAATTAGCTCAGGAGAAAAAGAAAAACAAGATCTGATGCAGGTATGTTATGGAACATGTCAATCTTCTGCCTTCTGAGGCTCCACACACTCTCTTAGGCACAAGTTCTGTAGTAGAATCTAGATGACCTGTTATCACCTCGGCTCCATTTGTGCTGCATTGGGTCCTGTGAGTGATAGGTAGTCAGGCTCTGAGGCAGCCCAACTGCTGAGGAAGACAGCGGATTGGTCTCAGCTTCTGATATGCTTCATTGAAGGTAGGCCATGGATGTTCTTTGAGGTGGTGAATGGTAGAACCTAGAACCCATAGACTGAGATAAGCAGGGTTCACTAAACTAATGATCCTTACATACTTGTAAGCATTTGCTATTATTATTGTTGTCTCTTCAGTAGATAGATGGTATACCTTTGGGAGTGGGGCTATACAAGAAGCTTGTAAGACTTTCTTTCCGTCCAGGTGATTGTGAGGTGCCAGCTAACGATGAGGGGAATGTTGACCCAACACAGTTACCCAGGAAAGCTGCTACTAATAGGAGATGCCTTTGTTATATCTATGTGGTTTTCAACCTTGGCTCTTAACTCCCAGTGACCCAGTGTCATGTATAGAAAAAACACAGCAGCCGTTCAGGGATCATTATTCTGAATACATATATTTAGCAAATATAGCCAAGATTTTTTAAGGATGTCTCTTTCTGCCATCTAATAATTATTACAAATTCTGAGAATTCAGGATTTCTTTACCTAGACAAGTAACAGTTTAATATGTGTCTTTGGGAAAATGGTAGAGCCAATGGTGACATTTGCATTTTTAATGGAACCTCTGTATTTAAATGCTACATTCAACTACTATATGTTGGTTTGCAAAATGAACTTGAATACAGGTAAATATTGTTGGATTCTTATTATTTTTAATTTGGGGAATTTTGAAATAACTCGCAAGAAGAGATTTAACAGAAAAGACAATAGTGATAATAGCAAATGTTTATAAGTACTGACTTTGTGCTAGATACTCTTAACTGCTTTGTGCTAGATAACTCTTTTATACATAAATAGTTCACTTAATCCTTACAACTTCTAAAGGTGTTATGTTCAGCTTGTAGACAAATTGTGACACAGAAAAATAATTTACTTAAAGTCAAATAGCTGGTAAGTAGTAGGACTGGGATTCAAGTGGAGACAGTCTTGCTGTAGAATATATAGTGTTTTTTGTTTGTTTGTTTGTTCATTTTTTGATACAGGGAATGGAAATGACAACCTCACACTTGCTGGGCAGGTGCTGTGCCGCTGAGCTATATTCCTGGCCCTATGTAATTTTAACACACATATGTACACATTTAATGCATAATACAAGAATTTACTTGTATATAATTTGGTTTTGTTCCACAATTATCCTACTGGTTAAGTTAATAATTCTAGAAATGCACACAGTAGTTCCTTTTAAAAAAATAAGTTAGTGGAACTTGAACAAATGTACATTGGAGCCTTATAATTCAACAATGTTAAATCATCTTTGATTCTTTGTAAACTTTGGATTCATACATAGACCAGATTAAATCAAAAGATTAAATTTCTTTAAATTACTAAAGTTTATAGAATAATTAGTAGATAGATCAACAATAGAGCTGGAACGGACATTAGATATCTTCTGTGACTTTCAAACCTCTTTAAGCACAGTAAGAAATATATTTTACATCAAAAACCAATAAAACACAATTATGTGTCCCTATAGATACACACACCCATATTTGAATTTCACAGAACTATGCCTTACTGGTGATATACTCTGATTTTATTTTCTGGTATCTTCTATTTCATTAAAAAACATACTAATCACAACCTGCTAAATTGATTGAGTACATTGTCATCATAGATAAGATAGAAGAACACTAGCCTTTTCAGTTTACAGATAGAAACATAGAAAAGATTGTCCAAAATCACTGAAAAGTTTCTTTGTTTTTTTCTGTAATCTGTTATTCGATGTGTCAGTGTAAGTTTCATCCCATAAAGCTAGAAATAGTTAAATATTTCCTTGTTATCGAAAGTTTAAAAATCAGGATTAAATACAGGCTCTTAAAGTTGATTACGCTGTGGTAGCTCATGCCTGTAGTCCCAAAACTCAGGAGACTGAGGCAAGAGGATCAGCAAGAATTCTACGTCAGCCTGAACTACCTAGCAAGACTGTGTCTTAAAAAAGTTGATAATAATGCTTTGTTACTATTTTTATTAGTGTAACTGTAGGGTTTACTTTTTCTTTTCCAAAAAAGCAAATTAGGTAAGATTTTCCTTTTTAATACTTTTACTTGTCCATATTCTGTAAACTAAACCCATTATATTTGAGTTGGGTTCCAGTAAGAAGTACATTACTTTGATTGTTCATTTTCATAAACCAACTATTACCACCATAGGCAGTGCCGTCTAGTGACACATAGTCTTAACTGAGACTTGGGCCACTCTAGCTATCTGTAGGTCTCAGTTTCCTAATCTCTAACATTAATGCAAACTGAATAAGTTCTTGGGTCCTATTCAGGTGTAAAATGGCAAAAATTTAAAAGTCTTGTAAGTTGTCTTAGTATATCTAAAATGAGAGATTGCATGGTAAGTATTCCATGTTTTCATAATTTATGTTATGTCAAGTGAGTGACTGTATAAGTCTGAGGCTGAGTACTTTATGCAAACAGAAGCTTATTTAGGTCACAGTTTTGAGACTGAAGAACTGTGCAGCCCCATTGTTTCAGCCTCTGGTAAGGGCCGGAGTATGAGTGGCATCACAGTGGTGGGGTTGCATTTAGAAGAGATCACATGTCAAGACAGCAAGCCAGAGATATTCAGGGACCATGTATGCTCTTTTTTAATAAGAACTCACTATCTCAGGAACTAACTAGGATTCCTCAAGAACTACGTTGATCTCTTCCAAGGGTGTTAGCTCCCACTGACCTAAATACATTGCACTGACCTTGCCTCTTTTTTTTTTTTTTTTTTTTTTGCGGCACCAGGGATTGAACTCACAACCTTGTGCCTGCCAGACAGGCGCGTAAGCCATTGAGCCAAACTCCCGGCCCTGGTTTTTTGAGGCAGGGTCACACTGTGTAGCTCAGGCCAGCCTTGCGCTCGCGTTGTAGCCCAAGCCGGCCTCAAACTCACAACGCTCCTCCTACCTCAGCCTCCCGAGTGCTGGGATTAAAGGCATGCGCCACCACGCCCGGCTTGACCTTGCCTCTTAAAGGTTCTACTACCTTTGAACATTGTCACACTGAGGACTAAATTTACAGCAAAGTAAATTTGGGGAACAGATTCATACCATATCCAAAGCACAGCAGGTTCCTATTGAAATAGCATCTTCTTAATAAAAATTTTAGAAATAGGAAATGCATGTATATGTAGATACTATTATTCACAGGAAAATGCTGTAAGGCAACTTGTTTAATATGATCTCAGGTACTCCCAAAGTCGCATCTGTGTATGTATAAAATTATATTCTACTCTTATTTTAAAATAATGTCAAGTGCTAAAGGACTTAAAATAATTGTTTTATTCTGTGAGATTAGCTCTTTCCATTTAATTTTATCTGGTGGGGAATGTCCTCTTACATGTTAAGCTTTCTGAGATACTTTGTGTTTCCTGGACAGAGTCTTGCTAAGCTGCAGGAGCGGTTTCATTTGGATCAGAACATTGGCAGATCTGAGCCAGATTTGAGATCCAGTCCTGTGAATTCTCATTTATCTCTTTCCAGACAGACCCTTGATGCTGGGTCACAAACGAGCATTTCTGGAGATGTAAGTTATCTATGTCATTGGTAGCCCTGGTGCTGTCCTTCATGTGCCTTAATGACAGTCTAGATGGTGAATTGGCACAGAAGCTAGACACATGGTTTCCATTCTGGCTATGTGCAGTCAGTATTTTACTCCTGTAAGATTTCAAAGATCATAGCCTTATCTTTTTGTCAAGGTGCCAAACATACTAAGATTTGTTCGTATGAATAGCTTTGTTCAAATTTTATCAGACTGCATGTTTTGAGAGACACTATTGAAAGGTTAGAGATACATGAAAATTTAACTTATTCCTATTAAGTTTAGAGCTTTAGAAATTTAGGTCATATTGAACGAGCATTAAGGCTAATGAGAAACAGAAATGTGCCTTTCAAACCTAACAAGAAAACTTGAAGTTGATTATATTTAAGTGTTTAATTTGTGATTTATAGCTAACATTTGCAAATATTTAACGTGGTTTGGATATTATTAACTATTTTGCTTTTTCCCTTTTGGAATGCCTTTAGTAAGTATTTACCTTTCAGTACGTTCCAAGTTATTTTTGTGTTCTCTTATTTTTCTTTGAAGTAGGTACGATGAAGGAAAAATAACTAGAGATCAACAGTAGGATCTACCTGTTTAAAAATTAATTTTTGAGGTTATTTAGTTTATATTTTGTATAGTTGGAAGCTAAATAATGGAAATTTTGGCTCATAAAAGCAAAGAAATCAGTTCCAGTTCATAAATTTTATTGACCTATATACCCCTCATAAACTTTTAGATACCAGACACATTACCTAGTATTTTTGTCTTGAATTTAATGTGTGGAGAAAGTAATGTTAAAGTCTTTGCAAAACAGACAAGCTTGAATTGAAAGAAATGTTTTGCCCCTACTGAGACAATGAAGTGTCTTTTAAAAACTGGTACTTTTTCATTTCAGTACCATTTTCTTGAGCTTTTCAATTACTTGCACTTCCTAGAAACAAAAGCAGTTTACTTCATTCATTAACAGAGTTAATTGACTTTTTTCCCTTTCTTTTTACTAGATCGGAGTGAGAAGTAGATCGAATTTAGCTGAAAAGGTCAGGCTAAGCCTACAGTATGAAGAAGCCAAGAGAAGGTAGGGACATGGGAGCTATTTTGCTCATGGTCATTGGATTCAAACATTATTTTCTGTCCCAAAATTAATCTTTATTCTTGTGGTGATATCTGCTGCATGCTCCCCATACTTCTCCCCAAAATTACCCTTGGTGTTTTAGCATATAAGGCTTACTTCCTCTCTCTTTTCTCTCTCTCCTTCCTTTTCCCTTCTCATCCAAGCTGATAAAGAATAAGGAGAATTAATGAGAAGTGTGGGAATAAAATTGTCTCCTTGTCTGCTGGGATACAAGAAACTTTGAGCTTATGTCGTACTCCCAATTAAAAGGGAGAAAAAGCCGGGCGTGGTGGCGCACGCCTTTAATCCCAGCACTCGGGAGGCTGAAGTAGGCGGAGCGTTGTGAGTTCGAGGCCGGCTTGGGCTACAACGTGAGCGTAAGGCCGGCCTGGGCTACACAGTGCGACCCTGCCTCAAAAAAAACCAGGGCTGGGAGTTTGGCTCAGTGCCTTAAGCGCCTGCCTTGGCAGGCGCGAGATTGTGAGTTCAATCCCCGGTGCCGCCAAAACAAAAAAAAAATAAAAATAAAAATAAAAAATAAAAAAAAATAAAAGGGAGAAAATTCAGTCCTCAGGTGGAAGAATGGTTCAGGCACAGAACTTAATAGCTGTTGAGGAGTTCTGAAGTAAATACCTATGAGCATGTTCATCTGCTTGGAAGGAAAGTCTTACTGCTAGTGTCCTTGAAAGTGCTGTGGTGTCTGCTCCATTCGATTTATTTATTTATTTATTTATTCATTTATTGAATTGGACAAATATCAAAACATTTATTCTCCCTAAACTTTTCTATAGATTCACTTCAATATCTCAGCGAATTTTTTTTTAACTACCTTAACTGTTTTGTATATACATATACATAAACATATACATAGTGTTTCTTTCAGGTTGACTTATTTTAAGGAGAAAAAAAAATACTATTTTCACGTTTGTCCTTTACTTTATAAAGTCTTATGAACCTCTGTGCTTTCTTTTTCTTACTTCCTTGATTCTGCTAGGGTGAGGCACAGGAGACTTCACCATCCTTATCTAGTAGATAGATTCAGATTGTTTTCATAATACAGATACCTTTCTTGTTTGGAGGAAGGTCATACCGATATAGTTGATTTGATTACTGTACTTCCCTTGTAAGAGCTTACAAATGCCACTGGTTTATTATTTAGGAAACACTGGGGGGGGGGGGAGAGACTGCATTGTCACCCTGCAGGAGACCAAGAAATCATATTCCTCTTCACGAGCATGAAAACCAACTAGAGTTATATGGTTTCCTACCATAAGTAAAACCATCAGCTATTGAAGTACTATATCCATTACAGTGGTACCTTGGTTCACAAACTTAATTTGTTCCACAATTCTGAAAAAGA
Source organism: Dasyprocta punctata (assembly GCA_004363535.1). NCBI lineage: Eukaryota > Metazoa > Chordata > Mammalia > Rodentia > Dasyproctidae > Dasyprocta > Dasyprocta punctata. The sequence goes on along the minus strand of RJWM01014686.1, from coordinate 11,062 downwards.
TGGCCACATTCATGTTTTTGCAGGAAAGATGGCCTTGGTTGTGTTCCTTACCCTATGTAGAGGTCACAGACAAAAGCAAAATTTTGCTACATGCTTCTGTTTGCAAACCAAATTGTTCACAAACAAAAGTGTTTGTGAACCAAGGTACCACTGTATTACTGGTTATGATGAAAATTTAAAAGTAATTAGCTATAGTTCATAGAGTTTATTTGGCTCTAACAAAGTAAGGTAAATATCATATTTACCATTATGTATCCTATAGCAGCCAGATTCCTTGGTTCTGCTGTGGACAAAGCCCAGGATATATATATGGTTTTCTTAAAGAGAATGACCATAACTTAGAATTAACCTCGGAGGACTGAACCTTGTGCCCAAGTTCTAATTGGCTTGATTGTTCTTCCTTTGGGTCATCTCGACTGCTTTATTGTAGCTGCTTACAATTAATTCCATCTGGAGCTTACTCAGCACTCTTCTTCTTAGATGTTCCTAGGTGTCTCTTTATATTTCCCCCAGATTTGGTGCACTTTTTTGAGATCTTCCTTGATTGCATTACAGTTTTGCTCAGTTGGTTAGCTCAGTCAGATCAAAGTTTAAGACATTGGTTCTTTCTCTTTTGGTTGCATTGCTCTACTATTTGAAGTTTTATTTTAAAGTTACTAGTGATGGTCGTGGGAAGATAACTCTCACGTATATATACATATGTTAAAAATGCATTTTCCTCAATTCTGAATAAGAGTAGACTGTTTTTATGAAACCTTTTTTCTCCTACAGCCTTTGTTTCATGTGCTTAATGAAGCTAATAATATCATGCTTATTTAGCACTTTGATGATTAATTTTCCAGTAAGTTGAGACAGTTGTTTATGGTTTTGTGGTTAAAACTGAAGAATAGCTGATGCTACATCTATCATAATTGCATACGGTAGGTGAAAATGGCACTATATATGCAATGCCATTGTAAGATGGAAATTTTATTTTAAACTAAAACAAAAACTTACAGCACAAGAATGTAGATTTACTTCCATCTTTGTTGACTTTTGTGTGTGTGTGTGCACCCCTTTTCTTTTTACAATCTCTTCCATCAAAAAAAATTTTTAATCCATTTAATCCTTTTTTCTACCTATTTTCCATATTCTAGTATGTGCTATAACAATATCTAAAGCAATCGTCTTGCATTTTTAAAATAGGAGCATAGATTCTTTGTGTCAATATCAGTTGTCTTCATAGTCTACTTGGATCTTGTAATTTATGCTCACAAGAGCAGAATGCCACTTACTTTGTGTAAAGTCCTTATTGTTTTCACAGTGCCACAGAACAAGTTAATTAAGGTGGTTCAAGACATTCATGTTGAACTGAGAATTGTATTAGCATAAACATTTATTATGGAGCTATATACGTAGTGAAATCTGAGGTCAAGCAAAATTATAAAACTAGTAGATTTACCCTTATTGTCTCTTCCTCCTGTTCCCCCAACAGCCAAGGTCCTAATGGGAAGGAGACTTCACAGTGTAAGGCTTGGAGAATGTGGGTGGGAGGGAGGAGGCCCAGTCCTGCTCCCTTTTCTTGGGTCATGTGAAACCTTGATGGATTGGCTTTATTTTAATGCAAGTTGACCAAGGCACTGCTCTCTCTTCCTCCCATTTTCCTTCTTTGACTTGCTAATAATGTAGTTCCTACCTGAACTACTCTGGGAATTACCACTTTCATAGAGAACAGTGTCTTGACCTAGAGTAACAAAATATATAACAAACATAACATTTTGAAGGTCATTTACCTCTGTTGTTTTGAAGGGCAGGCACCAGGGTACTTATTCCTGCTGTCATCCCACATAGGCAATAACATATCAGGGCTGCCTGCTCATGATCCTCAGAGCACACTGCTTTTGAGGCTCCTGTGTACACGGCTTTCACAATTTTTGGGAGAGGTGCTGCCTATTCTCTGGCAAGCTCCAGTTGGGAAATCTGGACAGCAGTTCCACCCCAGACTTAGGTGGCTTGTGTGTACCTTTCTCAGGAGTCCTAAGTATGTGTATGCCTCTTCTACATATTATAGTATGGCCAACTTAAAAATTGAACTGTCAAAGCTGGACAGTGAGGCCTGGCCTGGAGCACTGGATATTGAGAAGGAGAAGCTGATGCTGATTAATGAAAAAGAAGAGTTTTTGAAAGAGCTGCAGTTCATCACTCCACAAAAACGCACACAAGATGAATTGGAACGCCTGGAAGCCGAAAGGCAAAGGCTAGAGGAAGAGCTGCTGTCTGTGCGAGGAACACCTAGCCGGGCTCTGACCCAGAGGTATGGTTATCTCCTGGGAATGGGGCAGTTTAAACTTGTGGCTATAGCTTAGCAGATGACATTTTCTGTGAGTTTGGAAATCTCAGCTACATCTGTTTTTAGTGGTTGGTGAAGCAAAACAAAAGGACCTTCTTTCTGTAGAGCAATAAAGCACACCCTGCTAGTTCCCTGCAGTATCAGCTCTTCTGTGTTTGTTAGTAATATGAGAAGGCCTGTGACAGATGTCAAATAACTGAAGAATGTTGACATAAAACTAGGAATGCAGCACATCATTGACTGAGTCTGATAACAATAGCTGTAAACTGTTGCACTCTGATAAGAAAGATTATCTGGACTGTTCCAGGGACTGAAGCTTCCTATTTTGGGTTTATTACAAAAATGTAAAAGTTTATTGCTTCTAATTTCATAGGGAAAAGACAGCTTGCTCCCTTTGATATCTTAATAGGTCACAAATGTTCCTTGGGTTGGGCTGGGTTTGGTTTGGTTTGGTTTGGTTTGGTTTGGTTTGATTTGGCTTGATTCTGTTCTGTGTTTTTTGAGGCAGTCTTGTTATGTAGTTCAGGCTGTCTTTGAACTTATTATGTAGCCCAGCCCCTGGCCTTAAACTTATGGTGATACTCCTGGCTCAGCCTCCCAAATGCTGGGACTATAGTTGTGCACCTCCACACCCACCTTTTTCCTTGGATTTTGTTTGTCAGTCAAACCCTCCTCAGAAGCAGATGAAAATGTGAAGTAAAATAATCTAAACAATTTTCTCATCTTCCTGTGGGAAGGTGTGAGTTGACTGTTTAATCTGAAAAGTCCAGTTCTGTAAATAGAGCAGTTGCAGTGTTAAGCAAAGGGACCTGTGTGTGTGTGTTTGTGTGAGTTGGGCACATCTGCATCAGAGCCCTGTGTCCAGGCCTGGTGGCTGAATGGTGAGGTGTCTTTCAGAGAGCTCCTGTCGCCCTTCTGAACTGCTGCACATCCATCCTCTAGGTCAGGGAGTAAAGAGCGATGGTAGGAATGAAATTCACACTGGGATCACCTTGTATGGAATAAATTTAAAACATGCATATCCAGTTTCCTTTTTATTATTATTATTATTCTCTTATCTTCTAATCTCTAGTCCTTGATAAGTGTTTAGTATGTGTCTACATAATGCCAAAGCAATTAAAAAATGTGAGGAGAAAAGTAGAAATCTCTGATGTTCTAGTTAGGTAGCATGTGTGTGGTCTTGCCCACGCTGGGTTTAACCATTGGAGAATTAACTTTTATGAGTTAAATTATTGATCAGAATACTATACAGCTACAGCATCACCGCTTTGGGGTGCATCAGCAAGTCTCAAGAAGTCTCCATGAACTGTATTCTTCGTCCTAAGTAATTATCATTGGCCCTATTTCCCCTTTCTTTCTTTACCTCTTGTCTGATTTCTTATCTAGTGCTACAGTAGGGTTTTGGGTGTGTTAATAGTTTTCCTTATTCCCTGTCGTCTGGCACTTTCATACTATTCAGCCTTTGTTGTATCTTTCTATTCTGTGTATACATTTCTTCTTTGGTTTTTGCTGCTGTTAAACTAACACTGAGGCCTTAGAAGATAAGGGAATACCTTTGCAAGAAGTATATTTCTTCGATGTCATAGCAGGTGGTGGCCAGAGATACTTTGGGGAAATAGAACTCACTGTGTAAAGCTTATATTCACCACAGAACAAACTGTGCGGCACTAGTACCATATCTCTCAATATCTTCTTGATACCTAACAACTATCAAAGAAAACTACTTGCTGTATTACCCCGAATTCTCTTGTTTTATACTGTGAGTTCCTAGTTATTTAAGGGTACCTCAGACAACATTCTGACTCATTCCTGAATTGTAGTCTCTGAAGGTGCTAAACTCGAGTGAATTTTCAGTCTCGAAGCCCAATTCCCATTTTCACTGTATGGCAGTGTCCCCAACTCAAGGACAACAGTGACTGAGCTTGCCATCTAGTGGCAGTAGCACAGGCCGGGGAAAGCAAGGGATGCTCATTGTAAGGGTCATCAGGTCAAAAGAGAAATATTCTCAAGTTTGAAATGCTCTCAAGTGAAAGTCTATGCATTGTTCATATTCTCTCCATATAGTTACTGACATTCTTCAGCCTACTGTTCCGAAGGTGATAAGATCTTAACTCTCCTTATTGTGTTACAAATTTGGGGGAGTTTGCCTTGTAATAACTGATACCTTAATTGTTTCTTAAATACTTAGATATTTTTGCCTCTGCTTCTGAAAAAAATTATAAAGAAAATAGGTAGGGGTATGAGTGCCTGCTTTTTGGTACTGGTGATTGAACCCAGGGCTTTCACACTGAGCTCCATCCCTAGTCCTTTCTGTGTTTTGAGACAGGGTCTTGCTAGGTTGCCTAGGCAGGACTCGAACTTGCTGTCTTCCTAGAGTACTGGGATTACAGGCGTGCATCACATCCAGCTGTCATTTATCTTCTAATGGAAAGGGACTGCCTTCTTCTGTGGAGAACATGAGATTTTCCCTAGATGCAGAGTTCTGAGCGCAGGAAAGGCCAGGCATCTCTCTCTGCCTTGGGGTGCCAAGGCAGAGGTAGGAGGATATGAAGATCCTGCATTTTACAAGGGGCAGCTGAAATGAGAGTAGAGCAGAAAGACCAGGGGGAGGAATCTTTTAGGGGCCAGGGTGAAAAGACCCTTTCTCATCATGGAGTCAAGGAAGCAGAGGTTAGAGAAGAGAGACAGATGTATATCTCTTGAAAGGGGTGGTGTCAGTTAACTCAGAGGAAAACAAGAAAGACTTACAGTGGCCTCTGGAGAGACAGCTACTCTACTAGAAATTTCTGGACTCTCTCAACTGCTTTCAGCATGTTTCTTGTGGTGATACCAGCAAGAAACCTGGCTAGAAGAAGCAGATAGCTGGTGTCTGCCTTCTAGGACTTCAGATCATATTGGGGAACACAAAAGTCAAGTATAATGTCTCAGAGTCAGCCTGAAACAGCAGGAAGAGAGGCCCTGAGCACATCCTGCATGTAAGTAGCGGAGGGACCATCCCTGATTACAGGGAAAGGAAAAGCTTCGTATTTAAAACTCCAGATGAAGCAAGCATTTCAAGATTAAATTCCGTGTCATACTGGTACCTCCTTAAACAGAAAGAAAAGGCCTTCATTTAAATAAAACACATATTTAGTTTTAAATCTTACTTTAAAAGTGTTTCTTTTGCTTCTGAAGACATGAATTTTAGTATGTTGGGTTTGCTTCAGACCTTTGTGTACCTTCTAACTCAGTTCATCTTTGTGTTTATCTTTTTCCTTGTCGAGTTTTTTTGTTTATATTTGAGAGATTTAAAAAAAATAGGCTGCCCTATTATTTAAAATGCACCTATGAAAGCTTCAAGTAAAGAATTTATCACACCTTGAAGCACTGAAGAAAATGGCAAGACTACTTTTTTATTTTAACATACAATGAAATTGTGTTATTGAATCATCAAAGGGATAGATAGCTATAAATAAAATATGAGTCTATTTCCTAACTGTCTAAGGCATGCATAACATTTCAAAGAGGCTGGGAACCAGGGAAATTTTATTTTTCTCTAAAAAAATGTGGTTAATTTTTGTATCAATGCCTTGCAGGTCATGCTGAGGCTTTGAACAAGTGTGATTTATTTTTATCATCTGTAGGGCGCTTTCACATGCATTCCTTCATTTGATCCTTATCAGGCAAACACAGGTGGATCATAATCACGATTTTACAGATGAGAAAGGTGAGACGCTTGGTATGGTAACTTGCCAAACAACATGCAGCTAATAAGCTGCAAATCTAAGACCAGGAACCAATGTAGTATACTTGTTCCACATTGCATTCCATAGCTCACGTGACTGCACTGCACTAGCTGATTTCAGTGATATCTAAAGACCCTCAGATGATGCAGGCTCTTAGTTGTGCAGTTGTGCAGGCTCTTAGTTGCACAAGCCTTTGTGTGCTTGGTATATTTTTAAATGAGTTATTTTTCAAAATACAATTCCATAATTCTCTAATTTTTAAAAAATATAAAAATCTTTTGCAATTGAATGTGGATAAAATTTTATAGTATTCCAGTGCAGATGATAAGATGATCTGAACTGAGGAATTACATCACCTTGAGGTCTTTTTGCATAAACAGTTAAGCCCAAAGTAGTCTACAATAGCAAGATAGACAACTTTCTTTTTAGTCATTAAAATTCTCATCAAATTAGGATTATAATTTTCATCATAAAATATTATTTTGGAATATTCCTCCTTAAATTTGTTACTTAGGATGACTTTTTATAATTCTTTATTATTGCTGTCAAATGTTTTACTAATGCAAAGCCAAGTTATAGACCTGTATAGGAATTTCATGGTCTTCGTTGAGTTGTTTTGTTGTCATTGTTGTTTTCCTCCTTATAGTCATCTCTAACTCATGGGGATATATTATTTACCCACTTGGGAGACTTTTACACTGCCAACATTTTGAAGTTTTCAATAAAGCTGGAGTTTGGGTGTAAATCTCCCCCATCCCTGAGCACAGCCGTGAGCAGCTCTGCTCCGCTCCTGTCCACTGCTGCTTGTCCTGTTTTCTCTGTGTCTCGGTCATTTGGATCTTCCCCTTTTGACATATAAAGTTTATATAATAAGACTTTAATTTCTTTTTGTTCTCATATTTCATCATAATATTTGAAAATAAAATAACTTCTATAATTTTTTCTAGATTGAAATTAGAAGAAAGAAGAAAAGAGCTGCTACAGAAACTTGAAGAAACTACTAAATTAGCAACTTATTTGCATTCACAACTTAAAAGGTAAGGCTACTAGGGGAAAATGTTTTTCTGACTATCATTCAACCATGTTCTGGTTTACTTTTGGCTAGTTAACACTTTATTTTCAGCTATTTAAAAGTAAATAATTATAGTTACACAAATATAATTAATAAGGGACCAAATTTAACTTACATAGATTTTTGGTGAACTCCAGAGTCATATTTGATGAAATACATTTGAAATATGTTGTAGGAAGATGTTTTAGCTATCAATAAAAAGTTTGCAAAATAGCACATTTCTCCCATTATCCAATATTTTTAAAAAGGTAGAATAGGAGAGATTTACCTTAAAATAATTAGGCATAAATTTTCTTCTGTTGATTAGAAAAATATTCACTTTTACATTCACCCCTAAAGAAGAGGAAAGGCTAGTTAGCTCAGGTGTCTTTTGTGTAACCTGTGGCCTGTGCCTTTTTTCTCTAAAAATAAGTTTGTTTGTTTAAGTACAGTAATTACATAACATTTTATACTTCTCCTTCCTTTTTTTCTTTCAATGGTTTTTAATTGTGAAGTTGCTTCTGTATAGCTAATACATTGACTTACAAATCAGTATTTGGTCCTTTTAAAAATTTTTTTGCAAAAGAAGGATAATTATTTTTTGAAGGATAATTTTTTCCTAAGAATAGAATTGCTACTTAAAGCATATTCGGAGGGCAAGGTTGAAAATAGTAGTGAATAAGTAGTGAGATATATGTTATAATAGTGAGTTCCTCTGTTCTGGTCATAGATTTCTTTCTTTGGCGTCAGTGGTTTCCTTTTCTTTTGGGCTCTGAAGGAGACAGTAGTGGTTATGATTGGGTTTTCTGTGCAGGGACAGATTTTATGATGTGCTTGTCTTCTTTCAGCCTCTCCACCAGCACGCTGTCCATGTCGTCGGGGAGCAGCCTGGGTTCCCTGGCATCCAGTCGGGGCTCTCTGAACACCTCCAGCAGAGGGTCACTCAACTCCCTCAGTTCCAGTGAGCTCTACTACAGCAGTCAGGGTGATCACATAGATGTGGATTATCAGTATAAACTGGACTTCCTTCTGCAGGAGAAGGGTGGCTATGTTCCTGCGGGACCTATCACCACCATCCATGAAAATGAAGTGGTGAAGTCCCCCAGTCAGCCGGTTCAGAGTGGACTCTGTGGAGCACCAGTTGCAGCAACCAGCCACACATCCACTTTGACTGAGGCCCCCAAGTCTGTGACGTCCCTGTCCTCGAGATCTTCCCTTTCTTCCTTGTCCCCTCCTAGCTCTCCTTTGGTCTTGGAAGCCACATTTCCCATGTCTTCTCACGAGGCCTCTCTCCATCAGTTCACTACTGACTTTGAAGATTGCGAATTGAGCAGCCATTTTGCAGATACCAGCCTTGGTGAAAATCAGATATTGCTGGATCCAGATTCAGGAGGAATATCTCAGTCTCTTTTACAGGATAAAGACCATAATGACTGTGCTAGGGACCCATTATTTGAAGGAACTACAGGTAAATATAGACCTTCCTTTTCATGTATTCCCTCTGAATTATTTTAAAGAAAATGATTACTTTTTCCTTATAACAAATGGTGTTGTCCCCCTTGTCATTTTCCTGAATATTTATTTTTGGCTTCGTTAAGGAGTGTTTATTCATATACCCAGGCTTTTTTCTTTGTCAAATAAAATTGCTTTCCCTGTTTAATAGATGTAGTTACCTGTTCAGTGGTCTAGAGACCCTCTTTGTGTGGTAACTGGCTAAGAACACCTTCCTTACTTCCAAATGGTCTCTGGTTCTGAAATAGCAAGGCAGAGAAGATGGCTTTCTTATAAAAATTGGCCTAAAACAAATTAAAACCAATTAGCATACCAGCTAATTAGTATCAAGGTTCACTGTTTAGATGGCTCAGAGAATTCTGTATAAATATAGTTTTTGTTTCATGCCAGACTCTTCCCTCTGCCGAAGTCCATGTGGAGAAAGCAGGTGCCAGTGTATGGTAGTACCCTGCCATCTTCTGGTTGCCATAAGAGTTGCAGCCCAAGGAAGAGAGAGGTTGAATGCTTATTCACGTACATGTGCTCAGAAAGATAGATGAGGAGAATTTCATATTTTTAAAGTTATTTTTCCCTGTGTGGCAGAAATTTTTAAAATATTAAATATGGTTGTGAAGAGCACAAGATGCTTCCCTCATTGACAGATGATTCTGTTACAGATCAAGAGGATGTTCTATTTCCATGCTAGCCTGAGGTGAATGCGAAACAAAAGCTCTGGTGCCCCTCCAAGGAGTCTTGCTCACATCTACACATGTGTTAATGTGTTCCACCACATAGAAATGGAAAGGCCTCTGTAGAACTATTTTCTTAATGTTTCTAAAAGCACTTTTATTTGTATGCATGGTCCTATTGATTGACCAATTTAGATGTGTAAGGACAGACAATCCAACTTGTTTCTGTGGTTTCAAATACTGAAGACCAAAATGCTATGTTCTGTTAATGGCCTAGTGCAGAGGTGGGACTTATGAGACATCCATATGAAATGTGTGTCCTCTCTTAAGAAGGTGTCAAAACTACCAGTGACATTACTGAAATAATTGGCCACGAAGCAAATAAGCACAAGTGTGATGTATACATAATGGCTCCACCACAGCAGATACCCACCGTGGGGTTATAGCCCTGCTTCTAGGAAGGAGTGTAGTAGGTTCTGGGGTACACTCCAGCCCTGGGGTACACTCCAGCCACATCAATAGTCCCACTTGGGTTACCATTTAGGCTATTTTTAAAAGCCTATTACATTGTCTCTCAGGCTTGTTCCTCATCTGCAGAGTTGGGATGATACAGTCACCCTTGGAGCAGGTGAGAGGGTTCATGCTGTGAGGAATTGAAAACACATAAACATGTCTGGCATTTGCACTCAGTTCATGGCAATTGTTGTTATTGTGTGACGATGGTAAGTAATACAAACACTGCTAAATGCAATATCACAAACCACTGCAAGTTAGGAAAGGAAGAACCAGGAAAGAGGGAAAAGTAGAGTGCTCCTTGTGCCATTTTTCTTGCTTTAGACTTCCTGGATCTTGCATATCTTGAGCATCCCAAGATGACTTTGCCCTTCATATATTTAGTGTCCTGGTGAACACTTGTCACTTGGATACTGAACAAGGGGAGCAATTATGAAAAAAATTGCCCAGGGGCTGTCACCCATGTAGTGATCCTGAGGCCCAGGGTGCCTGTCCTGCAGATCCTACTTGCCCTGGTTGGCAGTGCCTTACCCTGACTGGTGTCTAGTACTGTGTCTGCCAATGAATTTGGGCCATGGCTGGATGTGGCTGTCTCCAAAGTGCCCATGAAATAGTTTTAACTTTTTAAATGTTAGAAAACTATTTTTTAAATGTCACCTCACGGGCTAGGGATGGAGCTCAGTGGTAGAGTGCTTACCTGGCAGGTGCAAGGCTCTGGGTTTGATCCTCAGCATCAAAAAAACCAAAAGGAAAAACATCCAGGAGCTTTGTTTGCAAATAGTTATTCGTTTCATATCTGAAAACAATTCAAAGACTGTATTTAGCTGTGAAGACTAATTCTTTGAGGTCACCAAGGTTTAGTCTGTTCCGGGTATATCTGCCCTGCTCTTGAAGGAGGATGGCTCTTTTTGAGGGACAGTGTTCCTCTCTTGGTACTGTAAAGTCACACAGCTGAAGTTGAGTCCCTTTTATATAAATTTTGCTCTCCAACACCAATCCCTGCTGGATGACAGAAATGAAGTTGGAATAACTATGAAGTCTTTCCACAGTCAGTCTCTGTCATTGTCAAAGTCAATTTCAGTCTGCTGTGGTTATTCCTGAGGGTAATCAATAAATCATGTCATCACCTTCACCCCTCACAAAGAGGGGTGGGTGGAGAGAAGGCACTTCATCATCAAGGAAAAAGCATTCCCACTGCCAGAAATAAAAGGGAAAATGCAGCAATCCATCCTGTAATCTGAAGCCTTAAAACTTAAACATCTTA
>RJWM01014685.1:0-49794 GCA_004363535.1 Dasyprocta punctata | reverse complement strand
TGGTGGTGCACGCCTTTAATCCCAGCACTCAGGAGGCTGAGGTAGGCGGAGCGTTGTGAGTTTGAGGCCCACTTGGGCTACAACGCGAGCACAAGGCCGGCCTGAGCTACACAGTGCGACCCTGCCTCAAAAAAACAGGAACTTGAACTCGTAAGAATCCTCCTGCCTCAACCTCCTGAGTGCTGGGATTATAGGTGTGCGCTACCACCGGCTATAAACCCATCTCTTTCTTCCTTTCTTCCTTTTTTTTTTTTTGAGACAGGGTTTCCTTTTGCTCTAGTTCAGGTTAGCCTTGAATTCACTATGTAGCCCAGGTTGGCCTCCTCATGGAGATCCTCCTGCCTCTGTCTTGAGTGCTGGGGTTATAGACATGTGCCATCACACTCAGCAAACACCTTATATTATTCAAAATAGTTTTGTTCTCTATATTTCCCTGTGGAGATTTTGAAATCCACTTGTCATTAAAAAAAAAAAAAACCTTCCAGGTATTTTCCTGTGAATTGTATTGTGTACTGAAATCACTTTAGGAAAAATTGACATCATAGCTGTTATGGCTCGTATCTAGATGTACTCCAAAAGCCTCATGTGATCATAGGTGGAGCTTTTTCAGAGATTGCTGGATCTAGCAGGTGATGCTAGGATTAAGGGTACTCTAGCCAGGGTGTGAGTATTATCTGTCCTAAAATATAAGGGACAGAAAAATGGGTAGCAGGTCACTTGTCAGTGGCTGCTTGCTGCCTTCTGCCTGCCAAGAACTGTTTCTCCTCCTTGATGTCCCTTTGCCATGACACCCTGTCTTGAGACAGGTGTCTGTATATTAAAACCTCTTTAAAGCTGGGCATGGTGGCGCATGCCTTCAATCCCAGCACTTGGAAGGCTGAGGCAGGAGAATCACTGAGTTTGAGACCAGTCTGGGCTACAAAGTGAGTTCAAGGCCAGCCTGAACTGCATAGTAAGATCCTGTCTCAAAAAAAAAGGGCTGGGGATTTAGTTCAGTGGCTTAAGCGCCTGCCTGGCAGGCGCAAGGTTGTGAGTTCAATTCAGGGTACCAAAAAAAAAAAAAAAACCTCTTCAAACTGTGTGCTAAAGAAACCTTTCCTCTTTTAACTTTTCATGCCAGGTATTTTGCTGCAGCAATGAGAAAAATAACTAAAACAATAGCTGAATCTTTTGACCAATGAAAATGGCATACCGTGATAGTCAACAGATTGTGTCAATTTGAGTAAGAAATGCCCAACTAATTGGACCAGCTGAAGGGATTTGATTGAAGACAGAAGACCTACCCTGGGTGTGAGTGACACCAACCTTTAGGCTTGCCTCCTGAATGGAATAAAAGGGAAATGAAGAAGGAAGGCTGGCTTCTGTTTCTTTGGAGAAGCTCCAGTCTTCATCTTCACCTTAGACATTGTCTACTGGCTTCTAGAGCAAACTCTCCAGCCTTCTATGGTGGACCCTTTGGCCTCCTGATACGGGCACAGTCAGGACCCTACAGCAAGCTCCAGGCCTTCCACTGCATCCTTTAGATCTCCAGGCAGCCTTTCTGCACTCTTGTACACCTAACTCTGGGCAGCTGTGATGGTAGGCTGTGTCAGGTTCAGACGATTAGTTAACAGAAGCTTAACTGAATGACTCAGCAATTTTACACCCTAAGGTGTGGAAGACCGAAAGACCCACCCTAGGGCGGCTCCTGGCTTGGATGCTATAAAAAGGAAATGAGGAAGGACAGATCTACTTTCGGAGAAGCTCCAGTCTTCACCTTCATCTTCATCTGGCTTCCGGCACAGATCCTTTTGCCTTCCATCACAGACCCATCAACCTCCTGACACGAACTCCCATGAGACACTGCAGTGAGCTCCAGACCTTGGACTGGATCCTTTGGTCTCCAGTGTGCAGATGCCCTCTGCATGCTTCCTCATTCGACTCTGTGGGTGACACTGTAAGCCAATCTTGTAAATTGTTACACATTTATATATCTTGTGTTATATCTGTGTTTCTAGTAAAATACTGACTGATACAGCAGGCATTTTTTGGTGACAGGCAAGATGGCAGATGCTGACAACTGTGTTTTGGAGCTGGCTGGTCCTTCTGCTGCCCCAGCGTCATTTCACTTCATACGCTCCTCTGTGCAGAGGCAGTTGGCAGGTCAGGGAGATGGTGCGGGGTTGGCCTCAGAGGAAAAAGATTTCTTGAAGACCATGGAAGGAAGGGAGCTGCTGAGCATGAAGTTCTCAGAAGCCCCCAAGGAACTGGTCATCCCACTGATCCAGAATGGCTATTGTAGGCAGTCCTTAGCCCAAATTCCTGGGCCATTCACAGAGGCATTGGCAGATAGGGTGCTGTCCCAGGCCTTGGAGGGGCTCTATAAGGAATCCAAGATGTCTCTAGGGAAGAGAGAGAATGTGGGTGTTGACCCCACGCTCACTATCCCCATGATCCAGAAAAGATGCACCCCTAGTGGAAAAGGGTAGACAGTGAATCCTGGGCAGAAACAGTGCCACAAGCCAATTATGAGGCAGTCCCTGTAGAGGCCTTTGCTGGCCTTTGCTGGCCATGCTTTGGCATGCTGGCAACCTGACAAGGGCATTGACCGCACTTTCAATCAAGTGGTGAAGCCCTGTGTAAAGTCACTGAGGCCGAAGGGATTCGGGCTGGGTGCCAACCTGAACAAGGCCCAGGCCTTGGCCTCCAGTAGCTTCTATGGCCCCCCAAAGCCAGATGGGGAGCAAGAGAAGGATAAAGAAGACCAAACTCAAGGGCTGGTGCACTGTGGTGGTCCTTTCCGGCTCTTATCAGCACCTCTATGGAAAGGTGGAAGGCCTTGATCCTGATAATGTGCAGGCTGTGGTTCGGCTAGCAGTGGGCTGTCACATCGTGACTATTAGCAGCTCCTGCCTGCGACCAGTGTCCCAGCAGGAATTTGATAAGAATTCCTTGAAACCTGTCCAGGTGAGCAGAACTTGCTCTGGAAAACACAATGGAAAAGCCCTCGAGAATGAAGACCTGCATGATCCTCAGGAGGACTCGGACAGGAAGTGGAAACACCCTCCAGATGGACAGGATGGGCCTGCAGCCAAGAGAGAGAAAGCAACCAACAGGAGTCAGCACTGGCTGCACAGGGACCTGCGCATGCGCTTCGTGGACAAGTGGCACAAGGGCAGCCAGTATTATAACACCAAGATGATGATTGAAGATGTTCTGAGTCCAGATACCTGGATGTGCAGGACAGATGAAGGTCGAGTCCTGGAAGGTGTGAGGAAAGACATGCTGGAGACCCTGGTTCCCAGGGCAAGGGTGATCGGGTGATGGGGCCACAGGCTGGAAAGGTGGGACATCTGCGGGGCAAGGATAGAGCGTGGAGCCGGGCTTTGGTGCAGCTGTGGAGAGAGAATCAATCATCTGGTGGTGCTTCACTACAATGCTGTGTGCCAGTACACGGGCCTCTGTGACCCAGATGAAAGCTGACCGCGGAACCACTCCCAGCTTGTTGGCTGTTAACAGTTTAAATTAAACGAATTTTTTTTTCAGCACTGGGGATCAAACTCACAACCTCGCACTTAAACAGACAAGTACTTAAACCACTGAGCCAAACTCTCAGCCCTGGTTTTTTTGAGGCAGAGTCGCACTATATAGCTAAGGCCGGCCTTGCGCTCGCATTGTAGCCCATGGAGGCCTCGAACTCACAACGCTCCTCCTACTCAACCTCCTGAGTGCTGGGATTAAAGGCGTGCGTCACCACGCCCGGCTTAAATAAAAAATTTTTAAATGAAAAATAAAGCAAAGCTTCGTACAAAACCAAACAATGTTCTATTGTTGCGCAATATCTAAATGCACACACCCCACGCAGACCACAATACCATTGTTTTGTTTCCAGTGTATCGTGAAATGCAAATAAATATTTGGTCTAATTGGTTTTGGTGAGTAGCACAAGCTTGTCTCCAATGGTCAAGGGGTCCACTAAGCGCAAGCCCCAACTCATCTAAGCCGCGCTCCGAAGTCACCGTGTGCATTCAGACACTGACAGCAGTTCGGAGCTCGGGTTCTAGCTCTGAGTAGCTTTGTGACTTGCTGGATCTGTTTCTTCTGCGAAATGGAGCGCGGAGGGGGGCCGGAGCTGGAAGGTGTCGCTGATGGGTCTGACTCCTCGAGTCGCGGCAATCTCGGTAAGCAAGCGCCGGCCTCCACTTCCTTGGAGGGGTCGGGCGAAGCAGAGGCTGGCGCGGCCCCGCCAGCGGGCGCTCCCCGGGAGGAGCCGGTGGCCGCGAGCCGCGCAGGCCCTGGCGCTCTAGAGAAACGCTCCGGCCGGCCGCCTGCCGTGGCTGGCACTGTGGTTCCCGGCCCTCCTTGGGGGACGCGGTTGGCCGCTACACCAGAGGGGGGCGGGTCAGGAAGTGGGGGCGCGGCGGCTGGGAGCGGGCCCGGGGCGGCCGAGGGCTTCGGCGACGCGGAGGGAGGGAGACTCCGGGCCGCACGGGAGCCGGAGGCCGACCCCGGCGTCGCGGAGACGATGGCGGAGGAAGAAGGTGACGGTGCCCGGGTCCAGCGCGCCGCCCGGGGTCTCGGGGAGGGGGCGGGGCGCGAGGGGCCAGCGGCCTGGGCTGCGGGAAGGGGCGCGCGCTGGGGCCGGGGCCGGGGGGCAGGGGACCGGGGGCCGGGGGCCGAGGGCCGGGGCCGGGGCCGGGGCCGGGGCCGGGGGCAGGGGCAGCTTTGGGCGGACGTGAAGGAACGGCCTGAAGTTTGCCGAAGTGGAAGCCGAGCTGCGGCTTGAAGTTGGGAGCGCGAGAGAAAGGTGGGGGAGTGG
The DNA here is from genome assembly GCA_004363535.1 of Dasyprocta punctata. Classification (NCBI taxonomy): domain Eukaryota; kingdom Metazoa; phylum Chordata; class Mammalia; order Rodentia; family Dasyproctidae; genus Dasyprocta; species Dasyprocta punctata. The sequence goes on along the minus strand of RJWM01014685.1, from coordinate 44,996 downwards.
CCGAGCTCAGGGCTCCCCGCAGTTGGAGCGTGGCGTGGGGGGGCGCTGTTAAGGGTGGAAGATGGATGTTGAGGTACAGAGTGCGTAAGGAAAGTGGTAATCGTTTCACCAAACGCCCCTTCGTTCTCAGTGCTGTCTTGAAAGGTTTGTGGGTGCTGACAGAGGCTTCCACGGGGTGAGAGGGATCGAAGCCATCGGGATAAACAGAGCCAGGGATTTGGGGTGAACATGGTGAGGTGAATGGGAAACACAGAAAGAGAAGAAGGCCGGGTTCGCTTGTGGCGTGGGCGGTGAGGGCCCAGGGCGGAGGCGTGGGAGGCGTTTTGGGTCTTGGAGAGGGCAGAGGGCTTGGAGCGGGAGAGCGAACACACCTTTCCCTGCTTCCTCAACGCCAGTGCCAAGGCCTCCTCCAGCAGTGCTTAGGCAGAAGGTGGGAGGTATGAGAGGAGAATGGGCGGCTGCAAAAAACTTAGCAGCTGGTAGTCTGAGGAAATATTCATGGCCCAGTAACTTCCTAATACAGTTCTGTACCTCTACCAGTTCTGGGAACAGATAGACAACGGTGTCACTTGACTGAGCAGTTAGATATTTTGCATTCTGATGGAAAATAAGATTTGTGCTTTGAGCGGAGTTGTGAATGTGGTAGTGAATTGACTTAATTCAGGTTTAAGTCTTTCTGAACCAAAAGTGCAAGAAAGGAGTTTGAAGGGTTCCATGGAAAATGATTTTTTAAAAAAGATGAAAAAAGTGTTCGCTGTTCTGTGATTTTCTGCCCTGTCCCTATTAGACGTACTTCATTTTCCTTGACTTTTCAGTTTTAAATCTAATAAAAATTTAAGACATGTTACTAAAAACAGCTGCAAAGCCAGTTATGTATGGTTGACAAGGAAGAATATAATTCCATTTGTTTCCTTGGTTTTATCTGCAGTTGCAGTATATTATTTGAAATGTTTAAAATATGTTTTTCTTGTTAACTGGTTGCAAATCTGGGACTGGAGAGTTAGCTCAGTGTCTCAGCGTCTACCTGGCAAGCATAAGGTCCTGAGTTCAATTCCTGGTACAAAAAACCCCCAAAAACTAGTTGTAAATATATGGGAGTAGGTTGATAAACTAACTTGTATGTTCCCATGAGTACGTAATACTAAAAGTATCTAATATTGTGCATCATACAGAAAAATCGTTTAGGAAATTACAGCTATGCGTGGTTAAATAGTATGGTGTGCAACAGTGGACAATATTTTTTTTTTTGGGCACCGGGGATTGAAACTCACAACCTCGTGCCTGCCAGACAGGTGTTTAAGCCATTGAGCCAAACTCCCAGCCCTAGTTTTTTGAGGCAGGGTCGTACTATGTAGCTCAGGCCGGTCTTGCGCTCACATTGTAGCCCAAGCTGGCCTCGAACTCACAACGCTTCTCCAACCTTAGCCTCCCGAGTGCTGGGTTTACAGGCGTGCGACACCACGTGCGGCCTCTTTTTTTTTTTTTTTTTTTTTTTTGGAGAAAGGGTCTTACTATGTAGTTCAGGCTGTCCTTGAACTTTGAACTATGTAGCCCAAGCTGGCCTCAAACTCGAAGAGATCCACCTGCTTCAGCCTCCCAAGTACTAGGATTACAGGCAAGTGCTACCATGCCTGACTGGACCATATAATTTTGTAAAATTTACTCGAATATAAAACGATATATTATTTTTGGTTGTAGAATTGCAGGTAATCCGAAATGTTAAATATCTTATGTGGAAAAATTAATAGGTTGCAGTTTTGTTGAAATGCAGTTTCATTGATCAGATACTTAACTATAAATATTTGGATCTCTGCTATGTTAGGCACTGGAATATAATAATCAAGAATGAATAATTAAAATCTCATAATAATGGTTGTGATACTATTTATAGTAAATATGTCTCTGGGTCAGACATTATTCTGAGTACTTTCCATGTATTTAGCAGTCTTTTTTTGTTATAACATATTATCTTGTATTCAGTGTGTTAAAATTAAACTGGTCTATATACTTTACTTGTATTCAAGTGTTATCTGTAGCCCTTTTTGTTTTTCATTCGTTTCAATCCTCTTCATTGTCCAATTTAAGTGAGTATTCTTTGGGAATCTTCCAAAAAAATTCTTACTTGATACGTAGAAGATCAGAATGTGTATTACTGTACTTTCTGAAAGAAGTGTCACAACAAAGAAAGAAATGATAACATGTTACCGTATCATTTGGAAATTGCTATGTACAGTCTGGATGGACATTTGCAAGCCTATTTGCAGCTCTACTATTTCAAGTGAAGAACACTGGGCTAGAGTCTGAAATAGCAAATTATTGTTGTGGCTATGTAATCCTCTTCATTTAGTTTGACTTTTTCTTTATAATACTACAAACATAAGCTAATGAAAAGGAAACTCGAGTTCCATTCCAGATCTTTCCTATCAGACTTAATTAATCAATTGGCGTATTGCTTTGGCCTTATTATTTTCCACATCTAGCTATGTGTGGCTTATTTTATTTTATTTTCTTTATCTTATCAGTGTTGGGGGATCAAAGCCAGGGCCTAAGCACTCTACCACTGAGCTATATCACCAGTTAGAGGCTTCCTCTTTCAATTGCAAAGTTATAAGTCCAGTAAAAGGAAAAAAGGTGAAATTTGCATCCATTCAGTTTTGTTTCTTGGTGACAGGAAGAAAGTTAGTTTTGGGACAAACTTGAAGAGTTTGGCTAAAGTAATTTTTTTTAGGGGGGAACGGGGTATCATGTAGTTCAGGCTGGCCTTGAACTCACTTTGTAGCCAGGCTGGTGTGGAACTCTCAACAATGCTACTGCCTCAGCCTCCCTGAGTGCTGGAATTACAGGCTTGTACCACCATGCCTGGCTTGCTTCCACAATTTAATGCCACTAACATTGACGTTTTAAAATCAATGCATGCATCCAACATTCAATAGTGGTTTTTTTTCCCCTTGTAAAACTGTTACTAAATAGTACCTTAAAATGTATGACATTTCAGAATCAAGAAAATGTCTTATAGCTCCATTATAGATTATTTATTTGTATAGTCCTTGAGCGATATTATGAGTCATATAATTCGTAAATTATTTAGGAATGTATAAATTTTAGCAAATTTTTTTGTGTGAATTGTACTTTTATAAATAAGAACATTTTAAAAGAGGAAAATGATAGGTTTTTGTAAGAACACTTGGGAAGAGTGCTAGGGATTGAACTCCTCAGGGCTTTGTACATGCTAGGTATGTACTCTGCCAATGAGTTACCCTCCACCTGCCCAAAGAACATGATTATGTGAATATTCCCTTCCCAGTTTATCTTTGTCTTAACGTATATATTTAGACTGTATTTAATGGAAAAGACCTAGCTAGCTGGCTAGCCCATTAGTCCTGTATCATAGGTTCAGTAATTATGTCAGTTTTATTAAGCTGACTTCCGAAAGTATCTGGTTAGATTAAGCCCAATATAGTTAGTGTGTTTAACCATGCAGGTGTACCTATTAAGTAAACGCGGGTATATTTTCCCCTTGTATTCTTTTAAAATAATAGCTTGTTTTTGAAGATTTTCTTTGACTTTATATAAATATTCATTTTTGTTGACTGCTTCTGCCTTTTGGCTTACCTCAGCAAGGAAAAATTAAAAGAGCATCAAGGAAAAGGAATATAGTATTATCTACTAATTGACCCAGATTTGTATATAAAAAAATCCAAAGTATGACTTTTCAAATAATAATGTCGTTTCACTGACTTTGCTACTTAACCTGACTACAAAATAAAGGGTAGTATAGAAGCGGATAAAATATACTAAATGTACAGTTTTATTTTTACTATGCTAGTGTTTAAAGATATTTTAGTGAACGTATGACATTTGCTATCAAATTTTAAAATACATTTGTTTTGTTCATTTTTCACAGTAAAACTAGAGAACCATCCATTTGATCAACAGCAGCGGTAGTTGATTCATTTCTCCTATTTTGATTCATTTATTTAGACTCACATTTTATTGCTGTCATCATTAAGAGACAAGGAAAAGCTGTCTTCCCCCGTACAGGAGATCAATTCTTGGATCCTGTATAAGCTTGACTGGGACATTCTGAACTTAAACTGTGGTCATCTACCACACAAGATAATGAAGTTGGGGGGGGGGGAGTAGTTACATTATCTGTAGTAAATTCCTGTTTAATTTGGAATTCACCTTAGTAGTTTGGAAGTAACTTTTGCATTGTATGTTTTTATTGGAGATAGAAAAGCAAGATAGTCTAAGGAAAATTTTCTGAGAATTTCTTATACATTTTAGGGGCTTTTTATAAGTTCAGCTTATTTTTTAACATCAATAGCTATAAGATTGTGCAATGCTAATGATACCACAGCGTGTGAAACTGCGGAACTTTCAGGATTTTGTTTTGTTTTGAGACGGTCTCACTGTATAGTGCAGACTGGCCTCAAACTCACGGTGATCCTCCTGCCTCAGTCTCCTGAGTATTGGAATTATTTCAGCATTACTTTTGAAAAATGCACAGTCAATATAGATGATCACTTATATTTTGATTTTTAAAAATTTGCTGACGTATGAATAATGCATTTGATAATGAACTAAATGATACCTTGTCCCCCAGTCATTTTGGAAAAAATTTACTTATCTTGGAATAAGCCTGTACCTGTAATCTCAGTACTTGGGAGGTGGAGGAAGGAGAGTTCCCGAGAGTTTGAGGCCAGCCTGTGTTACATATTGAGTTCAAGGCCAACCTGAACTACAAAATGAGACCCTGTCTCAAAGAAAAAAAAAAGCATCTCAGAAGAAAAGCTTGTTGGTTCTTCAGCAGAACTCTCAAAACAAGGAGGGGATAGTTTTTTTTGTACTAAAGACAATGTGCAAGAAAAAGCATTTAACAAATTAAACACTTTCATAATAAGGCACAGCACATGATAACACAAAATAGAAGGAAATCACCTCAATATAACAAAACCATATCTACAAAATCCTGAGTGAGTCTGAAAGCTTACATTCAGCACAAAATTTGCAAGACAGAACAATAGGCACGAAAAAGAAAAAGTCACCCAAAGTGGAAAGGACTGGAGAGGGAGAGGATACAGAAAGAATTAAGACATGTTATATACATGTACTAGCTCCCCCAAAGTAATGTAGTCATCATGTACTGCAAGCATGTACTAATACAAATTTGCAAGAAAAAGACGACAAAATAAAATGGGCAGGGTGTGCTAATATAATTATGAGAAAAGTTACCTTTGGTATTAATTGGTCTTAGTGTGATTTCTGATTTAGTATAATAAAAGTTAATAAAATTGGAATACTGATTATTGACACTGTTGCAATAATGTCTTAAATATTTTAAGGACCAACTGTAGAATTACACCAAAGAAAAAAGCCAAAGTCTTCAGAAAATAAGGAATCTGCCAAAGAAGAGAAAATCAGTGACACTCAAATTCCTGAAAGAACTCCAAAATGTAAGTTAGATTTGAAGTTTTGCTATTACTGCAAAATAGTTACACTACAACGTTTGTTTTGGATGGGCATGGTGGCCCATGACTTTAATCTCCCAGTGCTGCGGAGGCTGAGGCAGGAGGGTTGCTGTGAGACCAGCCTGAGCTGTTCAAGGAATTCAAGGCTAAGTAAACTACAGAATATGACTCTGTCTCAAAAAAAAAAAAAAACAAAAAAAAGTTTTAATACTTTAAAATATATGAACAGCCAGGCGTGGTGGTGCACGCCTTTAATCCCAGCACTCGGGAGGCTGAGGTAGGCGGAGCATTGTGAGTTCGAGGCCTGCTTGGGCTACAATGCGAGCGTAAGGCCGGCCTGAGCTACATAGTGCGACCCTACCTCAAAAAAGTAGGGCCGGGAGTTTGGCTCAGTGGCGTAAGCGCCTGTCTGGCAAGTGTGAAGCTGTGAGTTCGATCCCCAGTGCCGGGAAAAAATAAATAAATAAATAAATAAATAAATGAAATGAAATGAAATATATGAACATATTTTCTTTCTTTTTTTTTTTTTTTTTTTTATGGCTCCAGGGATTGAACCCACAACATCATGCCTACCACACAGGTGCTTAAGCCGCTGAGCCAAACTCCCGGCCCTAGTTTTTTGAGGTTGGGTCGCACTGTGTAGCTCAGGCCAGCCTTGCGCTCACGTTGTAGCCCAAGCCGGCCTCGGACTCACAACGTTCCGCCTACCTCAGCCTCCCGAGTGCTGGGATTAAAGGCGTGGGCCACCTTGCCTGGCTTATGAACGTATTTTCAATTTTACTCAGTTTTGCATCCATGAGAGCAACCACTAAACCTCACTGCCTTACAGCAGACATCTATTTCTGATATATACTACATGTTGTGGCCACAGGTAGCTGATGTATCATTATGTGTTATGAACAGCGTTTGTTTGGAGCAGTTTTTTTTTTTTTTTTGGCAGAGGAAAAGAGGAGGTAGGCAGAACCCTACAGTGACCCTTCAGGTTTCTGCTGAACTGGCACACTGTCACTTGTCCTCCCCCATCCTGTCAGCCCAAGCAGATCAAAGTTGGTCCAGGCTGTGGGATGAAGAAGTGTACTCTGACTACAGGAAGACATTGCAGGTCACAGGGTAGTGGGCACAAATGCATACTGTTTTTGTTTTTATTCATTTACTTATTTGGTCATGCTGAGGATCTAACCTAGCACTGTGTGTGTGCTAAGCTTGAACTCTACCACTGAGCTACATCCCCAGCCCCTGTAATCTTTCTACAGGGAAAGAGAAAATAGTTGGAAGTAATGAGAGAGTCCACCCTGCTCTGTCCGGTGGTCATAAATATTTACTCCTCTCAGACAAAATACACTCACTACCTCCCCTACCCTAAGGAGGTCTCAAAACCCAAGATTGCCTTATGTACACCAGGGCCAGCTCTGATTCACTCTGATTCTGAGGTCATCCCCATGTTCAGTGACATGCTTGGAGGACTCAGAGATGCCACGTACAGTTGTATTGATAACTGATTTATCACAGCAAATAATTCAAAACAAAACCACCAAAAGGAAAAGATCTACGGGGCAAGGTCTATAATAAACCAAGCACAAACTTCCAAAATTTTTATACCACTGAGACCCTGTCTCAAATAAAAAGCGGGGGGGGGGGGAGCGGGAGTTTGGCTTAGTGGCCTAAGTGCCTGCCTGGCAGGTGCGAGGTTGTGAGTTCAATCCCCAATACCACAAAAAAAAAAAAAAAAAAAAAAAAAAAAAGACAGAAAACTTTATCGTTTTTATTGTATTTTATTTCATTTAATTTTATTTTGGGGTACCAGGAATTGAACTCAGGACCTCATGCCTGCCAGGCAGGTGCTATACCTCTAAGCTAAATCCCCAGCCCCTCAAGAAATACTTTAAATAACAAAGGTTAAGATGAGTGATCAAGACAATGACCTAATTAAAGGGCTGGTTGTTGCAAAATTTGTTAAAATAGGCACATGAAGGAGGTATTTCCTATTAAATCCTGTGTGTGTGTGTGTGTGTGTGTGTGTGTGAGACAGGGTCTCACTATGCAGTTAGACTGGCCTTCAACTCACTTTGTAGCCCAGGCTGGCCTCAAACTCACAGCAGTCCCCCTGCCTCATCCTCCTGAGTGCTGAGATTACAAGCATGGTGCCACCATTCCAGGCTTAAATCTTTTTAAAAGGATGTAGAATTTAGGTAAAAGAACTAAGACTATTGGTTTACAAAAGTTGTTTTTTGGTTTCTTTGTTTTTGTTGGTACGGGGGATTGAACACACAACCTCGCACCTGCCAGGCAGGCACTTACACCACTGAGCTAAATCCCCAGCCCTATGTTTTGAAACAGGGTCTCACTGTGCAGTTCAGGCTGGCCTTGAACTCACTTTGTAGCCCAGATTGGTCTCAAACTCAAAACGAGCCTCCTGCCTCAGCCTCCTGAGTGCTGGGATTAAAGGCGTGTACCACCATGCCCAGCTAATCCCTAATTTTTAAAATTGAGGTAAAATTGATATGTAATTAAAGGGGCCGGGCGTGGTGGCGCACGCCTTTAATCCCAGCGCTCGGGAGGCTGAGGTAGGCGGAGCGTTGTGGGTTCGAGGCCGGCTTGGGCTACAACGCGAGGGCAAGGCTGGCCTGAGCTACGTAGTGCGACCCTGCCTCAAAAAAACCAGGGCTGGGAGTTTGGCTCAGTGTCTTAAGCGCCTGCCCTGGCAGGTGCGAGGTTGTGAGTTCAATCCCCAGTGCTGCAAAAAAAAAAAACAAAAAACAAAAAACAAATATGTAATTAAACATACAGAATCTTTGGTGTTTGAGTAAATGAATTTTGACGTTAAATATAGCCAAAACAAGCTATGGAATATTTTCATTGTCTAAAACAGTTTCATTATACTCCTTCCTGGAAGATTTCCCCTACACTTGAAGACCATCACTGTTCTGATATTTTCCACATTTATTTATTTACCCTTTCCCTTCCCTTCCCTTCCCTCCCCTCCCCTCGCTTTCCCCTCCCCCCATCATTTCCCTTCCTTGCTTGCTTGCTTCCTTCCTTCCTTTCTTTTTTTCTTTCAGATTTAACCCAGAGCTTTCACAGATCTATGTCTCCAGCCCTTTTTAAAAATTTAAAACACTCGGAAGGCTGAGGTAGGAGGAGCATTGTGAGTTCAAGACTGGCTTGGGCTACAACATGAGGGCAAGGCTGGCCTGAGCTACAAAGTGCAACCCTGTCTCAAAAAAAGAAAAAAAAAAACCAGGGCCGGGAGTTTGGCTCAGTGACTTAAGCGCCTGTCTGACAGGCTCGAGGTTGTGACTTAAATCCCCGGTGCCGCAATAAATAAATAAATAAATAAATAGATAAAAATTTAAAACAGGCTGGCCCTGGTGGCATATGCCTGTAATCCCAGTATTCAAGAGGCTGAGACAGGAGGATCACCACAGGTTCAAGGCCATAGTGGGGCTACATAGTGAGTTCAAGACCAGCCTGAACTACATAGTGAGACCCTGTCTTAAAAAACAAAACAAAAAAAATTTCACACAGGGTTTCAATAAGTAGACTAAGTTGTTCAGGCTGGGCTTGAATTTGCAGTATTCCTGCCTCAGCCTCCAAGAGTGCTAGAATTACAGGTGTGTGCTACTATGGCCAACATACTTTAGATATTGGGCTTCATATTTGATTAGTTTCTAAAATTGATAAATATTAATTTTTTTGCCATCTTAACCATTTTTATTTATTTACTTGTATTTAAAATGTTTTTTATTATTTTAAACAGAAGAAAAATGAGAAATTAAAGTAAAACAGAATTTTACAACAGACCAATAGGAGAGTAACAATAATCAACACATTGCATATTGTTATATTCACAGCAGTTGTTTAGGGTATAATATATTGACATGAAACGTTGTCCAGAAAATTATTAGCACAAAACTTTCCCCTCAATGAGTCAAGAGAAACCAGCTATATGACTTTTTTTTTTTTTTTTTTTTTTTATGGCTGCTCTATTATTTTCAAAAAAACATTTTTTTTTTTTTTGGCGGCACTGGGGATTGAGCTCACAACCTCGCACCTACCAGAGAGGCGCTTAAGCCATTGAGCCAAACTACCAGCCCTTCAAAAAAACATTTTGCATTAAAAATGAAATCTGAAAATGACCCTGTGAAAACTACTCTTCATTCAAAATTCTTTTTCTTTAACTATCTTAACTAATTTTGTATATACATAGATATTCTTTCAGTTCATCACACAAGTGCAACAATGTGATAGTTACATATGTGTGGCTTACTTGGTTCACTGAGAAGTATATTTTCTTTTTTCTTTTTCTTTTTTTTTTTTTTGTGGCACCGGGGTTTGAATTCACAACCTCACACCTGCCACACAGGTGCATAAGCCGCTGAGCCAAACTCCCAGCCCTAGTTTTTTGAGGCAGGGTTGCACTATGTAGTTAAGGCCGGCCTTGCACTCATATTGTGGCCCAAGCTGGCATCGAACTCACAATGCTCCTCCTACCTCAGCCTCCCGAGTGCTGGGATTAAAGGCATGCACCACCACACCCGACTGAGAAGTATATTTTCAATGTTCATTCATTTAAGAGTGAAAATGTCTAGTTTATCATTCTTTATAGCTGAATAGTATTCCGTTATATAGAAATACATCTTTTTTTCCATTCCTCAGTCGAGGGGCATTTAGGTTGTTTCCAAAATTTAGCTATTATGAACTGTGCAGTTATAAACATAGGTGCACATGTATTGCTGTGGTAGGATGTTTTAAATTCTTTTAGGAAGATACCCAGGAGGGGAATAGCTGGGTCAAATGGGACCTGCAATCCTAGCTTTTTGAGGAATCTCCACACTGACTTCCACAGTGATTGCACCAGCCTGCATTCCCACCAACAGTGGAGAAGGGTTCCTTTTTGTCCACAGTCTCTCCAGCATTTGTTATTGGTTGACTTCTTAATAGTAGCCATTCTTTCTGGGGTGAGGTGGAATCTCAGTGTTATTTTCATTTGCATCTCTCGAATAACCAGTGCCACTGAACACTTTTTCACATATTCATTTGCTGTTTGTACTTCTTAATCTGAGAAGTGTATGTTTATCTCAGATGCCCATTTTTGGATTGGGTCTTTAAATCTTGGAGGACTGATTTTTTTTTTTTTTTTTTGCTTTAACCATTTTTAAATGTACAGTTCTATAGTGTTAAGCATATTTACCTTGTTGTGAAATAGATGTCCAGAACTTATTTTGTCTTGCAGATAGACATTTAGAACCATTTTGAATTACATAGAGTTGAACAGATAGTATAGAATTCCCACATTACACCCTCCCCTTCATGGGGTTCCTTTTATTGATATTTTACACTGGTGTGGTACATTGGTTACAATTAATGAACTGATTTTTTTTTTTTTTATGGTGGCACCAGGGATCAAACTCATAACCTTGCACCTGCCAGTCAGGCACTTAAGCCACTGAGCCAAACTCCTGGCCTAGTTTTTTTTTTTTTTTTTTTTGCGGCACTGGGGATCCAACTCACAGCCTCACACCTGCCAGACAGGCGCTTAAGCCACTGAACCAAACTCCCAGCCCTAGTTTTTTGAGGCAGGGTCGCACTATGTAGCTCAGGCCGACCTTGCGCTCGCATTGTAGCCCAAGCCGGTCTTGAACTCACAATGCTCCTCCTACCTCAGCCTCCTGAGTGCTGGGATTAAAGGTGTACGCCACCATGCCCGGCTTGTTTTTGTCTTTTTAAAACAGTAAAAAACAAGCAAAAAAAAAAAAAAAGGGATAACAGTGAAGACCCATACTGTATGCAGATTTCCTTAGTTTTTATCTAATGTCCTTTTTGTGGATTGCATAGAAGATACATTGCATTTAGTTGTCGTGTTTTCTTTGGGTCCCTTGGCTCTGACAGTTTCTTAGACTTATTTTGATGACTTTGACAGTTTTGAGGACTACTAGTCAGGTAGATTGTCAGTTGCCTCTCGGTTGGGATTTATCTGATTTTTTTTCACAATTAGACTAAGGTCATGGGTTTTGGGGCAGAAAGTATTTATTGGGTTAGGATGCCACTTACATCACATCTAGAGTATATACTATCTTTTGATTACTTTTAATATACTTTTTCAGATGTATTATTTCAGCGCTTTGCAAAGATTTTCATTGGCTGTCTTGCTGCGGTTACTAGTGGTATGATGTATGCACTGTACCTATCTGCATACCATGAACGGAAGTTCTGGTTTTCCAACAGGCAGGTAAGCACAAAGAACTTTAAGCATATAAAAGGTGATTGAGTCGTTTTTTGTTTTTTCTTTTTCTCTTTTCTTTTCTTTTCTTTCTTTTTTTTTTTTTTTTTTTTTTTTTTTTTTTTTTTTTTTTTTTTTTTTTTTTTTTTTTTTTTTTTTTTTTTTTTTTTTTTTTTTTTTTTTTTTTTTTTTTTTTTTTTTTTTTTTTTTGTCTTTTTGAGATAGAGTCTCACTGTGCAGTTCAGGCTGGCCTTGAGCTCGCTTTGTAGCTCAGGCTGGTCTCAAACTTGCAAGGATTCTCCTGCCTCAGCCTCCCAAGGGCTGGGATTACAGGCGTGCACCACCACAGCTAGCTTGATTTAGTATTTAATATTAATTTGACCAGTTTGTTTTCTTTTTTTTGCGGCACCTGGGATTGAACTCACAGCCTCACGCCTGCTAGATAGGCGCTGAGCCAAACTCCCAGCCCTAGTTTTTTTGAGGCAGAATTGCACTATGTAGTTCAGGCCGGCCTTGTGACCAGTTTGTTTTCCAGAGAAAAATACACATATGAGAAGTACTTTCTTATTTATGGCTGTTGTAAACAAAAGGCTCTTTTGAGAAGACAGTCACAGCGTCTGCATTGGGATATGCAACAGGATACTTCACAGAGTACTAGAAGGGTGCTTCCCTATACAATTAATTTTTCAAAGGCTGTTCTAGAAAAACCTGGTCCTAGTGAATAAGAACTGGCTGCAGGTGATGTGAAGAAAGAGGCAGACAGACCCAGGGATGCACTAAGTACAAGTTATTAGAGGACTTAGGAACAGATATATGTCTTGGGTGGCTGCAAGACAGGTGAATTTTTGTAATTTGGATCAAAACGGGGAGAGGGGGGCCGGCCTGAGCTACATAGTGCGACCCTGCCTCAAAAAATCCAAGGCCAGGAGTTTGGCTCAGTGCCTTAAGCGCCTGCCCTGGCAGGCGAGAGGTTGTGAGTTCAATCCCCGGTGCCGCAAAAAAAAAAAGGGGGGGGGGGAGAGGGGAGTTATGTAATGGTCAGGATTAAAGTGACTTTATCCAAGCCAGAGTGTACCTGGTTTATCTCAAGCTAGTTCCAAGGGCGTTAGGCACATTCCTGGTAAGCTTCACGTACCACTCTAATTGTATCATCTGATTGTATCTGGGAAACTGTAGGGAGCAGTTATGTTGGTTCTGTCTCAGGATCACTGCAGTCAGGTCAAGCTGAATCATACAGATGTCTTTTGGTAACAATGAAATGTTCCAGAGTTTAGTCAACCTTGCAGTAATTTCTTTGTTTTGTTTTTGGTATCTGGGATCGAACTCATGATCTCACACTTGCCAGGCAGGCGCTTATGCTACTGAACTAAATCCCTGGCCCTTGTAATAGTTATTTTTTGTGTGTGTGTGGCACTGGGGATCAAACTCACAACCTTGCGCCTGCCAGGCAGGTGCTTAAGCCACTGAGCCAAACTCCTGGCCCTATTTTTTTTTTTTTTTTTTTTTTTTCCTCGGCACCGGGGATCAAACTCACAACCTCGTGCCTGCCAGACAGGTGCTTAAACCACTGAGCCAGACTCCCAGCCCTAGTTTTTTGAGGCAGGGTCACACTATGTAGCTCAGGTCGGCCTTGTGCTCGAGTTGTAGCCCAAGCCGGCCTTGAACTCGCAACACTTCTCCTACCTTAGCTTCCCAAGTGCTGGGATTAAAGGCGTGTGCCACCACGCCTGGCTTCTAAATTCTTGTACTCATACCTCGGACACAATCTGTGGACATTTCAGCATTAAAATATTTTAATGTTTAGATTACATGGCTAGAATTTGGTGGATTGAAAAACATTGATAGGCAAAACATAGTATTCATCAAGATGTTGCTTCATATTACTGGGTAATTTGTTTTTTGTTTGTTTTGTTTTGAGACAGGATCTCACTATGTAGTTCAGACTGGATCTTGAACTCACCGCTGGCCTCAAACTCACAGCAGTCCTGCCTCAGCCTCCCAAGTGCTGGGATTACAGGCATGCACCACCTTGCCCAGCTCTCATATTATTGTTTAATGTTTGGTTTTATTTATTTATTTTCTTTTGCGGCACCAGGGCTTGAACTCACAACCACAGGCGCTTAAGGCACTGAGCCAAACTCCTAGCCCTAGTATTTTGAGGCAGGGTCGCACTATGTAGCTCAGGCTGGTCTTGCGCTTGTAGCCCAAGCGGGCCTTGAACTCACAGTGCTCCGCCTACCTCAGCCTCCTGAGTGCTGGGATTAAAGGCGTGCACCACCACGCCTGGCTTTAATGTTTGGTTTTAAATCGTGTGTATTTCATGAACTCTTTAGTCACTAAGTTTTCTTTCAGAGTTCACTTACAAAGTTCTAAAGTACTGAACTGAGATTGGGTTGTCATTTTTTCTAATTTTGAGCAAGTAGTGAAGGTGACTAACTGTTTTTAGTTGTTGATTTATCTACCACCACCAAAACACTTAACTGAATAATTACTGGCTATACATGTGTTAATTTAAATATTACCATAGCATAGGTTTTTCCTTAAATGTGTTACAGAGAGGGTGGGGTGTGTCTCAGTGATAGAGTGCTTGCCCAGCATAAGTGAAGTTATGGGTTTGGTCCCCAGTACTAAAAGACAGACAGACAGACAGATGATAGGTAGAGGGATGGATGTTCTCAATACCAGTTGCATGTATTTCACAACATATCCTTCCCTTTCAGATTTTTAGGTTGGGGAAAAGTGAGTGAACTGAGAAAAACCAAAGGTATGGTGTTCATCAAGCACCTTGTGTCATGCATAGGCTAAGAGCACACTACCTGGGAGTATGTTCAGGATTACAGATTCTCAGACCTGCCCTCAGCCTGCTTAGGATCAGAATCCATCTTTTTTTTTTTTTTTTTTTTTTTTGAGTCAGGGTCTTGCTATGTAATGTGGCCACTCTTGAACTTACTGTGTAGCTCAGGCTGACCTTGAATTCATGATCCTCCTGCCTCAGCCTCTCGAGTACTGGGATTACAGATGTGCACCATCACACCTAACCAGAATGCCTATTTTTATAGGGTCTCTAGGTATATCATATGCACAGCAAATTTAAGAATCACTGATTGAGAGTTTAGTTTTTAAAATCCTGGAAAGAAATGTGTTTCCATTTAAAAATCATTTTATTTTATTTATTTATTTTTAAAATTTATTTATTTGTTTATTTTTGGTACTGGGGACCGAACTCATGATGTCATGCTTGCCAGGCAGTCACTTATGCCGCTGAGCTAAATCCCTGACCCTTAAAAATCATTTTAAAGTAATGTATTTAGTTAATAAGCTCTTAGTTCATTTAGGCTGCTATAACAAAACACCCTGGCTGGATGTCCAGGATAAGGCACCAGCAACTTGAGTTCTGGTGAAGACCCACTTGTTGGGTTATAGTGAGATATCTTCTTGCTATATCTTCCCTCCAGAAGGGACAAGGGATCTTTTGGGGACCTTTGATCTTTCTAGGGCCTTTTAGGGCACTAATCCTGATAATAAGGACTTTGTATGACTGTTTTTTTTTTTTTTTGGTACCAGGGATCAAACTCACAACTTCATGCCTGCTAGGCAGGCGCTTACGCCACTGTGCTAATGACTTTATGACTTATTAACTCCCAAATGCCCCACTTCCAAATACCATTACATTGGGGATTAGGTTTCAGCATATGAATTTTGGGGGACACAATCATCTAGGCCATAGCAAACTCTCAGTGAAAAAAAAGGAGACATCAGTTAAGTAGACTTGGAGAAAGATTTCCTCTTAAGAGATTCGCAGTGTATAATGTAAACTGAAACTCTTGAAAAGTTCTGCAATAAAAGAACTCATTTAATTTTATTTAATTCAGGCTTTCTCAAAACTTAACTACAGAACTCTCAGTAATACCCATTAATATCTTAGGAAGTCAGACTTTGGGAAAACTGCCCTAATAGCTTTTGTTTTTATGTTAAGTGGTAAATACAGATTGAATATCCCTTCTTCGAAATGTGTGAGAATAGAAGTATTTGATATTTTAAATTTTTTTTGTGTTTTTAGATATTTACATATACTTCATGGATATTTTGGGGGTAGGACACAAATCTAAATATGAAATTTGTTTAAACTTCATGTACACTTTTATACACATAGCCTGTAGGCAATTTTATACAGTGTTTTTCATGCGCCTGCATTTTGGTACCAGGGCTCAAACTCACAACTTTGCACTTGCCAGGCAGATGCTTATATAGCTGAGCCAAATCCCTGGCCCATGTGCCTGCATTTTGAGTACAACCTGTCACGTGAGGTATGGTGTGGAATTGTCCACATGTGGCATCATGTTGGCTCACAAGAGGTTTTGGATTTTGGAACATGTAGGATTTTAGATTTTTGGATTAAGGATGTTCAACCTGTATTATGCATAAAAAGAAATCATTCGAGTTTTTATTTTTATTTTATTTTACTTTTTATTTACAAAGAATCTACCGAAAAACCCCAATAAAACAGACAATCAGGTTTAGCAAGATCATGGTACAAGGTCTCAAAGCCACATACAGAAATCTAGTGTTGGTCTATATACAAGCAATGAACAATTCAAAAGTAAAATTGTAAAGGCACAAGTTACAACATCACAAAAAAACTTAAAGTAACATTACTATATAAATCTACCAAAATACATTCATTATCTGTGTCCTAAAAACTATAAAAACTGATCAAAAGAACTCAAATACAACCTAAATAAGTGAAGAGAGACTGTGCATGTGAATTGGACAAATATCAAAACATTTATTCTCCCTAAACTTATCTCTAGATTCGCCTCAATGTTTATCAAAATCTCAGTGAATTCTGTTTTTTCTTTAACTATCTTAACTTTTTTTATATACATAAACATACCCAGTTATCCTTCAGTTTGTCGCACAAGTGCGACGATACGATGCTTACATATGTATAACTTATTTATTTCAGTAATAACTATATTCTCAAGGCGCATCCATTTAAGTATGAAGGTATCTAGTTTATCGTTCTTTATAGCTGGGTAGTATTCCATTATTTAGAAATACCACATCTTTTTTGTCCATTCCTCAGTCGATGGGCATTTAGGTTGTTTCCAAGATCTGGCTAGTGTGAACTGCACTGCTATCAAGTTTTTGAAGGATTATAGATTCATGAAAGTTTGATTCAGCATAAAAAGTATAAGGCATCCTTTGTGTGTGTGTATGTGTATGTGTATGTGTCTTTTTGAGATGGGTTTCACTATACAGTTTGGGCTGGCCTAGAACTCACTTTGTAGCCCAGGCTGGCCTCAAACTCAGAGCGATCCTCTTGTCTCAGCCTCCTGAGTGCTGAGATTACAGGTCCGTGCCATCACACCTGGTCTTAATGTTTTTAACAACTACATTCTTGGTTGCCAGTAGCCTAATTTTAGGAATTTTAAGTTTTGGTTGTGTTTCTGGAAGTTGATTCGAACAGTACTGATTAAATACAGTATCTCCTGCTCTTAAAGTATGAATTAAAGACACATAGGAACATAGACTAGTAATAGAAAATACTACTTCTTAAGTTTATCTTTTTTATTATGGACTTGTGACACTTCAACTGTCATTTGTTATTACTTGCCTTACTATTTTTACCATTTTTTAGGACATTCTTTTGGTTTTCCTTTTAAATTTTCCTTAGGTAGAAAATAGATGATTTATGAATTATAATTTATTTGCAGTCAAAATGATTGCTAGATTGTTAAAAAGTTTAATTTTCTCATTAATATGGCCACTGCAGATTAAAGAAAACTCAAACATGTCTTTAAATAAGAGAGTAAATATGTTAATTTGGAAGGTGAGTAAGGAAAAGGAAGATTACAGCTGAAATTAAAATACTGGTATTTAAATACTCATTTCATTTTATTTTAGGAACTTGAACGGGAAATCACATTTCAGGGTGACAGTGCTGTTTATTACTCCTATTATAAAGATATGTTAAAGGCACCTTCATTTGAGAGAGGTATGATAATCATAGTTGTATTTGTAATAACAGTATTTTTCTAGACTAAAACATTGTTCTTCAATATTGGAGCCTTAGAATGTGGAGATTTTTCTCAGAGAGTAGGTACTTCTCTATCATACATGGTGAAAATTGGAAAAATGAGGCATGGAGTATTGTCTTTTGGGATCTTTCTTAATAGTATGTTGGATGACTAATGAATAACATGCTTATTTAATTATTGTAAAAACAATAAATAATCTAGAGAAAAATCTGTCTTTAGGTGTCTATGAGCTCACACACAATAACAAAACTGTATCTCTGAAGACTATAAATGCAGTGCAGCAAATGTCGCTTTATCCAGAACTTATCACCAGCGTTTTGTATCAAGCAACTGGTAGCAATGTATGTATTTTTCTTTGGACTTTAGTATCTATTTTCTCACATACTTATGAATTCTCAAATTGTTTAATGTTGTCCTATTATCACCCCCTTTCTTTTTTTCTATTTAGGAGATTATTGAGCCTATGTATTTCTATATTGGCATTGTTTTTGGATTACAAGGAATATATGTTACTGCTTTATTTGTTACAAGTTGGCTTATGAGCGGAACATGGATCGCAGGAATGCTTACTGTTGCATGGTTCATTATTAACAGGTAAGGTATTCTAATTGATAGTTACAATTTTTTGTGGCTGCAGTAGTCAATTCTGAAAATACTCTTATCCCCAAGATCCCCCAACCTAATTCCCAAGCCTGTGACTATGCTGAGATATCGTACTTGTGGTTATGCTGTGTCATACAGTGTGACAGTTTACCTTAAGATGGAAAGATACCCTGGGAGTCTGATGTAACTACATGAGCCCTTAAAGGCAGAGTGCTTTGTTTAGGTGGTATATAGGGTGTCTTAGTTACTTTTCTCTCATTACTAAAACAAAATACCCAACACCCAAAATTAAAGAGGGAAACGTTTATTTATTTATTTTTTTGTGGCACTGGGGATGAAACTCACAACCTTGTGCCTGCCAGGCAGGCACTTAAGCCACTGAGCCAACCTCCCGGCCCTAGTTTTTTGAGACAGGGTCACACTATGTAGTTCAGGCTGGCCTTGTGCTCACGTTGTAGCCCAAGCCGGGCTTGAACTCACAACGCTCTGCCTACCTCAGCCTTCCCAACGCGCCTCCTACCTCAGCCTCCCAAGTGCTGGGATTAAAGGTGTGCACCACCACGCCTGGCTAGAGGGAAAGGTTTATTTAGCTTGTAGTTCTGGAGGGTTCAGTCCATTATCTGTTTTCTGATGCTTCAGAAAACATCAGATGTATCACTATTAAATTAACCACCAGGCTAGGGGTTTAGCACAGTGGCTCAAGTGCCTGTCCAGTAAGCATGAGGTTGTGAGTTCAACCCTGGTACCAAAAATAAAGAAAGAAAGAAAAAAGAAGAAAAAAAGATAAATTAACCATCGTAGATAAGGACTGCACATTAATCTATAAAGCACACTTTGAATTAATAAACATCTCCTTTGATGGTCAAAGGAGCCTCAGTTCTTTAGTAGGAAGTTAAAAGAGAATAGGGCTTGTCTGAAATGAAAGGTTGTTCAGAGACATGCCATAAAATTTTCCTGGGCTTGGTCAATGTCATAAACTTATTTTGCAGCACAGGGGATTAAACCCAGGGCCTTTCCACTGAGCTACATTCATAGCCCCCTTTTTTATTCTTTATTTATTTTTTTAATCTTTTGGTGCTAAAGACTGAACTCAGGGCCTCACACTTGCTAGGCAAGTGTTCTACCACTGAACTAAGTCCCCAACCCCACTTTTTTTTATTTTGAGACGGGGTCTTGCTAAGTCACTATAATTACCCAGGCATGGCCTAAACTCATGATCCTCCTGCCTCAGGTTTAAAGTGCTGGGATTACAAGTGCCATCCACCACACCTGGCTATATACTTATTTTTTCTATGATAGACATGCTTCTCCCTTATAGCACTCCTCCCCCATAGCACTTAATGTGATTACATTTTTAGAAATGCAACATTTCTTCCATTGCATATTTTCTTTTCTTTATGCAGTTTCCAGATGAAAAGTATGCTTTCAAGGTACTAAGATATAGCATTAGGGGCTGTATTTTAGATTGGTGGGGGGGTGGTGGTACTGGTTTATTTTTTTCTTTTTCTTTTAAATAGTGTTGGGAATTAAACTCATACTAGGCAAGCACTGTACTACTGAGCTACATTCCTAACCCTTTCTAAATTTTATTTTGAAACAATGTCTCAAGCTAAGTTCCCCAAGCTAACCTCAAACTCTGGAGGCTACTGCCTCAGCCTCCTGAGTAGCTAAGATTGTAAAAATGCACCAGCTTGCCCAGCATGTGCTGATTCCTTATACAACAGTTTCTACTTATTTTTATTTCATTAAGTTTTTATCTTTTTTTTTTTTTTTTTTCCCGGCACTGGGGATTGAACTCACAACCTCGCGCCTGCCAGACAGGCGCTTAAGCCTTTGAGCCAAACTTCTGACCCTAGTTTTTTGAGGCAAAGTTGTACTATGTAGCTCAGGCCGGCCTTGGGCTCACATTGTATCCCAAGCAGGCCTTGAACTCACAACGCTCCTCCTACCTCAGCCTCCTGAGTTCTGGGATTAAAGGTGTGCACCACCATGCCCAGCTAGTTTTTATCTTTTTGATTAAAGTTTTTTTTTTTTTTTTGGCAGTACTAGAACCCAGATTAATCTCAGAACCTCAACATAGTAGTTATGTAGTCTTCCACTGAGGTACACCCCAGTCCACTTTTTTATCTTACATATACTTGGTCTTTATTACATTTTCCCTGGTTAACTTGAAGTACCCTAGATACTCGGTTTATCAAAACCAGGAATGAATCTAGGACTACATAATGCATCTGGCTGGTATGTTCCTTAATTCCTGTTAAATGTACTATAGTCCCTGTTTTTAAGAGATGAGGTTAGCTGTGCTATGGAAAGTGTTACCTTTTGGATTTTTCTTCTTGAATACTTTTTGGGTCATTTAACTTTTACCATTAGATTGCATGTTTCTGCAATCTGGAAATTTTAAAATAAAATTTCAGGTTAGAATATATATATATATATATATATATATATATATATTTTTTTTTTTTTTTTTTTTTTGTGGCACCAGGGATTGAACTCACAACCTCGCACCTGCCAGTGCAGGCACTTAAGGCACTGAGCCAAACTCCCGGCCCTGGTTTTTTGAGGCAGGGTCGCACTATGTAGCTCAGGCCGGCCTTGCGCTCGCGTTGTAGCCCAAGCGGGCCTCGAACTCACAACGCTCCACCTACCTCAGCCTCCCGAGTGCTGGGATTAAAGGCGTGCACCACCACGCCCGGCTGAGGTTAGAATATATTATGGGTGATTTTTTTTCATGTTTTGCAGTGTTAAAAGTAGTATGCTATTTCATTGATCTACCCCTAATGAAGCTGAGATTGACTACTAGTTTTAAAGAGAACTATCTGATCTCTCCATTGAATAGTTAAGTTTGTTTCTTTCTAATGACTAGAAAATAATCCATGTGGTGTTTTTTGGCACCAAGTGAATACCTACCTAAGGGTTGTAATACCAGCTGATAATCTTTGTGTAAAGTAGTAATTTCATTAGGGTTTATAATTTTTCTGTTTTTATTAAGCTGTGTTCTTTATTCTCCAAAAGTAGATTCTTTTTGTTTATTTTTATTTTTATTTTATTTTATTATTATTTTTTTTTTTTTTTGAGATAGTGTCTCATTATGTAGTTCAGGCTGTCCTTGATTTCAGTTTGTATCCCAGGCTGGCCTCAGACCTGCCTTAGCCTCTCAAGTGCTGGGATTACAGCCATGTGCCACCATGTCCAACACCTTTGTTAACATTTTAGTTAACAATCATAATGTTAGGACAAATGCTTAATTTCACTTTATCAATTTGTACATGAGATTATTTTATTTTATATTACTTTTTTTTGTACTGGAAATCGAACTCAGAACTTTGTGCTTGCCAGGCAGGCAGCTATGCCACTGAACTATATCCCTGGCCCTGAGAGTATTTTAATAATTGTTTCAGTTAGTTACAACAAACTTTTTCTTTTTCTTTTTTTTTCTTTGTTGGTACCCGGGATCGAACTCACAACCTCATGCCTGCCAAGCAGGCGCTTAAGCCACTGAGCCAAACTCCTGACCCTAGTTACAAAAATCTTTGTTTCTGACTTCCTTTTTTAATTTTTCTAAGCATCTTTCTGTACTTAGGAATTTTCATTGATTTAGTGGAGCTCAATTCATTACCATCAATGTTCTTTTTGCTGCTCAGATTTGTCACAAGTTTGGTTAGTAGGAGTCTCTCTTGGTTACTTTTTTCTCATTGCTGGGACAAAATATCCAACACCTAAAATTTGTTTTATTTTATTTTTTTTTATTTTAAAGATAGTAAAATACAACAGAACATAACAAATAAAGTCAATCAAAACAAAGCAGTAGGAGTGGTACAGAACTTCGAAGACCAACAATATGAGTACAGTAGCTACTATAACATACCTTGCTATCTTCAAATCAGCTGACCATTCCAACAGGTGTAGTAGGATTGAACCAAAAACAAAACGATACAAAATCAATAAAAACAGAATATAAAATAAAGGAAAAAAAAAGAGAAAAATAATAATGATCAGAGTAAAACAAAATGGTGAGAACCACATTGGGCCTCGAAGAATAGACAGAAGAGAATCCCCCGTATCTGCAACATTGCCTACTGTCATCATACAAAGAGACATTCGGGGTGCCGTTCAGAGGCCTGCAAAATCTATGAAAAAAACACTAGTGTCTAGTTGCTTTATGTACCTTAGCTGCCATCAATTTAGCCAGACCTCAGAGCGAGCACCTTGCTTACGGGGGGGGGGCGGCGGCGGTGGTGATGTCCTTGATTCTGAGCCCGCGCGCCGGTGCCCCGCAGTCCCAGCGAGTTGGGGTCCGGTTGGACCGGTTCTGGTTCTCCTCCGGGGTGGTGGAGCCCCCATCCCTGGAAGGCGGATCAGTTCTCCCTTGATGCCAGCTGGCGCTGCGGGGCGCCGGCGTGTTGCGGTCCGGCTGGACCGGTTCTGGTTCTCCGGGGTGGCGGAGCCCCGATCCCCGGAAGGCGGATCAGTTCTCCCTTGATGCCAGCTGGCGCCGTGGGGCGCCGGCGCGTTGCGGTCCGGCTGGACCGGTTCTGGTTCTCCTCCGGGGTGGCGGAGCCCCCATCCCCGGAAGGCGGATCAGTTCTCCCTTGATGCCAGCTGGCACCGCGGGGCGCCGGCGTGTTGCGGTCCGGCTGGACCGGTTCTGGTTCTCCTCCGGGGTGGCGGAGCCCCCATCCCCGGAAGGCGGATCAGTTCTCCCTTGATGCAAGCTGGCGCCGCCCCAACACCTAAAATTAAGGAAGGAAAGCTTTATTTAGCTGACAGTTTGTGGAGGTTTCAGTCCCACAATCAGTTGGCTACAAAGCAGGGTGGCATGGCACAGGGGAAACACTTTAAGGTGGCAGAAAATAGCAAATGAAGCAAGAGCAAAAAGTGAGGACGAACAAGCCTCTTTTCCTCCTTTATTTTGTAAGCAGGCTAGTCCCACTGCCTGGGTAGGTATAGCACTCACACCATCTCTCTGCCCTCCTCTTGCACAGGATGAGGATGTTTACAAAGTGAGGACCTTGGGCCCTGCTGAGTCACTTAAACTTCTAAACTTTTCAAGTTGACACAGTGTATCAACTATTACAGAGTCCTTTCAGGCTGTCTCCTGAGTTCTCTTGAGAGAGCTTCATCAGTCTTTTAAAGGGTTTTTTGTTTTTTGTTTTTTTTTTGGTACTGGGGCTCAAACTCATGACCTCATGCTTTCCAGGGAGGTGCTTATGCCTCTGAGCTAAATCCCCAGCCCCCTTTTAAAGTGTTCTTGTCTACTGGCTCCACAAGGTGAACAGGTTATGTACATTTCTAGTGGAAGATTTGGAATTGGCCATTTCTCTCTGGAGCTTGAGATGATTTCTTGTTATGTCAGAAAGTGCCTGTTAGAAAATATTAATTTACTTTATACAGTTCTACAATTCTACTGTGATTTTTTGTTTTAGAAATTTAATGATACCACAGAAATTTATGACAGTACTCATAGACTAAGTCTCGAAACTCTTGCTTCTTAGAGGAAAATGGTGTTTAGGACAAAACAAGATCATTTGCTTTATTTAAAATACAGGCATAGGCCAGGGTGGTGGTGCACACTTGTAATCCCAGCACTGGGGAGGCTGAGGCAGGAGGATTGCTATGAGTTCAGCCTGGGCTTCAAAGTAAGTTCAGAGACAGCCTGAACTACATAACAGGACCCTCTCTCAGCAACAACAAAACCCAAAAACCTCTCTGTTAAGTAGAATATTTTAGAGTCTTAGTGAAAATTATGAGGAATAAAACAGATAGAAATCTGGTTGCATTATTTATTTATTTATTTTTTTGCAGCACCAGGGATTGGACTCACAACCTCATGCCTGCCAGACAGGCACTTAAGCCATTGAGCCAAACTCCCAGTCCTAGTTTTTTGAGGCAGGGTTGCACTATGTAGTTCAGGCTGGCTTTGCACTTGAGTTGTAGCCCAAAGTGGCCTCGAACTCACAACGCTCCTCCTACCTCAGCCTCCCAGGTGCTGGAATTAAAGGCGTGCACCATCATGCCCGGCTCTGGTTGTGTTATTTAATGTCACTAGTTTATCCTGTAGAGCCGGAATATGAATGAAGTAAAAAAAGTGACCTTGTGCCAAGGATATAGCTCAGTGGCACAACTCCTGCCTGGCAAGCACAAGGTCTGATACCAAAAAAAAAAAAAAAGTAATCTGTATATTTCACAATCAAAACATCTTAACAAGTAGGTTTTTAAAAACTTTTTGTTTATATGTTTTAAAATTTTTATTAGTGCATGTTTCTGGTATGTAGTGATGACCCTCACTATGAGGAGTTGGTACACTGCGACTCTTAATCTTTTTTACCTCCTCTTCTTTTCTCCTACCCTTTTTTGTTTATATTTTATTTGTATGTATTTTATGCTATAAAATATATTTTAATGCCATGAAAGAATATGCTTTTTATCAGCTTTAGAGTTTATGTTTATATATGATCACTTAGAAAATCATAAAAATATACTGAAATAATTCCACTATTTTACAACAAAATACCGGACACGGTCTTACAAAGAAAAAGTAGTTTATGTATCTCATAGTTTTGAAGATTCAAGAGCATGGCACCTATCTGGGCTCAGTTCTGAAGAAGGCGTGGCCCCGACCCTGGCTCTGTCCTGGCGAGGGCAGTGTGGTGGGTGCAGGGGCAGATGGCAGTGGTGGGATCCATGCTGGAGTTAGGTCACATACTAGGCACGGTCACAGAGCCTGCCAAGTGCACCATCTCCTGAGGGCTCTTCCCAGTGGACCCAAAGGCCTTCCAACTGGCTCCACATCAAAAAAATGCAAACTACCTCCCTGCACTGCCATACTGTGAACCAATTTCCTACCATATGTTGGTGGGGCACAAACCATGTTCAAATGATACCAGCTACATTATGAGTATTATTAGTATTCTTAACAGTGTTTTCTGTTATTTGTTCTTTAACACCAGAAAGGGATGCAGGGTTATAAAATAGGTCCTGTTTCTTTAATCTAAAAGGTGTAAATATACTAGAAAATTCAAAGAAACTTCAGGAAGTAACACTGTTCAATTTTACATTTCACTTTTCCTTAGGAATTCCATTTTATTCCAAGGAAGTAATCCAAAAAGATAGGGTTCATAACTTGAATTTATTTCTTGTAATATTGTTTGTAATAATATACTATAATTAATACAAATAGTCACTTGCAATGATATAAAACCTCAGATCTACCAAATATTAGAGAATGGTTACATAAATTATAACACATCAAAAAAATAAAATAAATTATAACACATCAGTGCAAGGGGAAAAATAGTCATTATATTGGTATTGTATAATTGGTTTTCAGTTCTTATGTGTGATATGTATGTTGACATGCCAGATTGCTTTATATGTGTCATGTAACTCAGTGTTTCTTATACTTTTGTTGTGTATATTTAAAGCTTCAGTAATGCATGGGCTGGGAACCAGTGCTGGAGCACTTGCCTAGCACGTGCAAGCCCTCGTTTCATTTGCACCACACATATGTGCGTGTGCACATACACAGTTTAAGCCATTCTCACAGATTCAGCATATTGATTTAAGTAGGGGCTGAAGGTGTAGCTCCATGGTATGATGCTCGCCTGGCTTGTACAAGGCCCTAGTTTCAGGCCTCAGAACTGTGAAGAGGAAAGAAAAAAGAAAAGGAAAGAAAGATGGAGGGGGGAAAGAAAGGGAAGGTGGGAGGAGAGAAAATTAAACCAACCTAGAGCAAAAGGAGTTTGTACTACTATAAAACTGAAACTAGCCAGGGATTTAACTCCCATTGTGAGTTTGATCCCTGGTACAAAAAAAAAAAAAAAAACAAAACCTGAAACCAATGCACTAATAAAATGACAAGCCACTAAAATATTAATTTAACTGAAAAATGATATTGTCCTGAAACCAGATTGGTGCTGGTGGTGTGAATGTGGTGCCAGAGCAAGAGGTGTTTAAGAAGGTGACAGTCGGTGCTCTGAGAGCCTCACTTCCCATCATCTTGCCCTGTTCAGTCTACAAAGAAATGTTTTTACCACAGTGATCAGGAGATTGTTTTATTTTTAATTTGTCAGTGTGTCTTTTTTTCCTGATTAGCCCAACAGTTAGAGCACTGGTACTGAATTCCCAGCTAGATAATTAACACAAACGCAAACCCAAAAGCAAACAGAAACTCCCATGGCACTGAGTTCAAAGGTGGCTGGAGAGTGTGCTTATGTGATGATGATTTAAATATTATTAAAATGAAAACAAAATTACACTCAGAGAACTTACTAATCGTGGTGAAATAGTCTGTGTTTTTTTTTCCCTGTAGTGGGGATTGAACCTAGGACCTGTGCATGCCAGGCAAGTACTATGTCCCTGAACTACATCCCCAGGCCCTTTATTTCCTTAATGTGATTGATTATTTATTTATTTATTTATTTATTTATTTATTTATTTATTGCAGTACCGGGGATCGAAGCTCAACCTTGCCCCTGCCAGGCAGGTGCTTAAGCCTCTGAGCCAAACTTCCAGCCCTGTTTTTTCAAGGCAGGGTCACACTATATAGCCCAGGCCATCCTTGCTCACATTGTAGCCCAAGCCGGCCTCAAACTCACAACACTCCACCCACCTCAGCCTCCTATGTGCTGGAATTAAAGACATGAGCCACCACATCCGGCTTTAATGTGATCTTTTAATCAGCAAGTGTTTCTTTCACAACTAAAGTTTTTGTGTCCTGTGCAAGAAATCTTTTACTGCAAGGATATTCTTTTCCTGTATTTTTATCAATTTCCTATGTTTTAGCTTTTAAGCTTAATGATTACTCATTCAAATTAATTTTTATGTGTGATTTGAGATAATGGTTGACATTGATTTTTCATGTAGATATCCTGCTGTACCAGCGTTATTTTTTCCAGAAGACTTTCTTTAAAGAAAAAAAAACTTTCTTTTTACCATAGTTTTGATCTAGCACACTCCCCCTTCCCCAGTGGGGTTTGAACCCAGGGAGTGCTGAGTACATTCTCAGGCCTTCTTGGTTTTTTATTTTGAGATAGAATCTCACTAATTGCCCAGGTTGACCTTGAATGTATTCCTTCTTCTTCAAGTCTCTTGAATAGCTGGATGTGTGCCACCAAGCCCAGCCTTGATTTTAGCACTTTGACTAAAAACATGCTTACTATATTTGTGTGGGTTTCTTTCTAGTCTTTGTGTTGTTTTGTTCTATTGATTTGTATATTCTAATTCCAGTGCTGTTTTGTATTGGTAACCATTTACTTTTTAGTAAAGTTTAAAAGTAGATCATTAAAAACCAAGAAGTCAAACCTCTGTTCTCCTTTTCCCAGATTATTTTGACAATAGATCTTTTTCACTTTCAGATGAATTTTACAATCACCTTAGGGTTTTTTGCAAGAAAACTTGTTTACATTTTGTTTAAGATGTCGTAGAATCTATAGATTAAATTGAGGAGAGTGGGCATGTTAAGAATATTGAGTCTTTCCGTGATGCATAAAATATGCTTTATTTCCCCATTTATTTCTGGCTTCCTTGCTTGCAATATTTTATAGTTTTCAACATAGAGATCTCACACCCCTGTCTTTAGATTTATTTGTGGATATTTGATACTTTTGATGCTACAAATGATAATGCATGATAGTATGACAATATGTAAAACAACTGAGTTTTGTGCCTCAATTTTGCGTCTCTCAGCTTTGCTGAATTTAATAGTCTTACTAGTTTTTTTTAATAGATTCTTTACGGGTTTTTTAACATGTGCAGTATCTTCTGTGATAAACAATTTTACTTTCCAGTCTTGCTGAGTTTTATTTTTGTCATCATATTATAGGCGAACCTATGGAGGAAAATTTAACAATGGTTGTCTCTGAGTGGATGAAATTGTATGTGTTTAAAAGGGTTTTTTTTTTTTTTTTTTTTTGGTCTATTTGAGACCACCTTTCATTGTGCATTTCAGGCTGGCCTTGAACTCATTTTGTAGCCCAGGCCAGCCTTAAACTCAGCGATCATCTTGCTTTAGCCTCCCAAGATCTGCGATTACTGGCATGCTTACTAAGATTTTTTTTTTTTTTTCAAAAAAACACATTTTTTTCCTGGCGTTATTTTGTAATATTTCTGTGGCAAAATACTGGTCTTCTTATACAAAATGATTTTTTAAAAATGAGTAAGTATGACCAGTGTGATGGTGTATGCCTGTAGTCCCAGCTATTGGAGAGGCTGAGACAAGAGAACTGCAAGTTTAAGGCCAACCTGGGCAACTTACTGAGACCTTATTTCTCTGTCCTTTTTTTTTCTTTTTGAGACAGGGTTTCACTATGCAATTCAGACTTGCCTCGAGCTCACAGCGATGCTCCTGCCTCAGCCTTCCAAGTACTGAGATTACGGGAGTGTACTACCGCACCTTGCTCAAGACCTTATTTCAAAAAAAAGTGCTAGGGATGTAGTTCAGTGGTAGAATGCTTGTCTACCATGTGTGAGGCTCTGAATTTAATCCCTTTTCCAAAAAAGAAAAGTATGAAGAAAGAACATGCAAAATACGTACAAATTTAAAAAGCAAAAATTTATTGACAAATTATGATTATGGAAAATGTTCGTTTGTGTGTGTATGTGTGTGTGTGACTGTCTGTGTGATGCTGGGAATGGAACCCAGGACCTGGTGTATGCTAGTGAAGTGCTTTACTTCTGAGCTACATTCCCAGGCCTGATTGTAAAATATTTACATAGAAAACAAACACTTGAGTGTGTTATAGCACAGTGGAATATCAATAAGAAAAATTTTAGTAACGCGCCATTGTTTTTTGTTGTTGTTGTTGTGTTTTAACCGTATTCTTATCTCTTTCTTCCTAAGTAGACCTTTTGTCTATTTTGCTTAGCTACTGAATGGTTGTGTTCAACCAAAAATAGGCCAAATATAAAACCTAGAGAAGGCTATAGATGACATAAGAAAGTACTTTGTGCTACTCTGAGTAAAAACAAAAGCCTGATGTGAGGATAGAAAGGGTGAATGAATCAGGAATTAGAGAATATTGTTAGCTCTTAGAGGTCTGAGACTAGAAGAGGGTTTTTGTATGTGCTTTCTAATGTAATTTCTTGTTAGTTGCTTCTCAGAGTTTTATTCGTTGGTTTTCATGACTTTATAAAGTTTGAAGTATCTTTTACTCTTTCTTTTCTTTTTTCTTTTTTTTTTTTTTTTTTGCCCCAGTACTGGGATAGAAACCAGGGCCTGTGCACTGAACTGTATCCCCATTTATTTATTCATTCAGATTAGGGAAATTGCTAAATTTCCCAGAATGGGCTTGGACTTGGCTTCCCTCCTGCCTCGGCCTCTCCAAGTGCCAGGATTACAGGCCTACACTGCCATGCCTGGCTAGTATGGTTTTGTTTGTTTGTTGACTATAATTTGTCTGGATTTATTGCTTTTATAGCTATAGCTTCCTAACCTATGACGATTTAATATTTGTAATTTTGATTGCTTGTACACAACCCAGTGGCTCTTGATCAGTGTGATTGGAAATAAAGTTTACTAACTCTGATAATAGTATGCAGGTGTGTTTCTCTTGGCCATTCAGTAAACCACATGAGTGTAAGTCTGGCCATTTCTACTGTGTAGGAGAGTTAAGGAGCTGTTCTCTTACATTTTTAAGAAAACAATAGCACCTTTGTTTTTATGTGTAAAATAGCCTTTGAGTATAAGAGAGCCAAAAGTAGTAATCATTGGAAAGGTAGCCCTGTTGCAATGTGATGAAATGCACAGGACTCAGTAGCTACTCAATAAGAATTGACTGAGGAGAAATTCAGGAGAAGCCTACAAATTCTGTGGGAGGATCCTACAATTCTCTTCTTGTGCTTTTGATTATTTGCAAAAGCCTTTAGATAAGTGCACAGATAAAAGGCTACTATAGAGTTAATTCTGGGCGACCTGTTGATCGAAAAGATTATTACATTAGATGTCAAAGATACACTTCCAATCTCATTGTGCCACTTATTATCTATATGACCCTGACTAGGTTATGTCATGTCTCTGCGTTCATATTCCTTTTGTAAAGGGGGACAGAAACTTGGGAGTCTGCCAGGCTGCTAATTCTGTGATGCAGCTGTGCTCCAGAGAGGGATGGCCACCTGGTTAATGGAAGGGAGGGTGGGTGCTGAAACCCTGGCTACCTGTGCAGTGAGCGGTGTGCCTGCCCAGAGCCGTGCGCCCTTCACAGATCCTAACCACGTAGAGCTCAGTGGCATTGCACCTGCTTGGGTGGGAACAGGGTTACCTTGTTAATTTGCTCAGTGGTGCTGTATCCACAGTGTACTGCAGTGATGGATTAGGCTCTGGCTGCCTCACAGGACTGTTACAAAGAACAATGAGGTGGTGTAAAAGTGCTTTGAAAAGAGTAGTGTTACAGAAATATAATATCTTGCTTTTGCTGTTCATCTGTGGTTTATTTTAGGGTAGATACAACAAGAATTGAATACTCCATTCCCTTAAGAGAAAACTGGGCACTGCCATATTTTGCATGCCAAGTTGCTGCGCTTACAGGCTATTTAAAAAGCAATTTAAATACTTACGCAGAGGTAAGACACAAATCTGTTTGATTTATCACACTGATATATTGCAAATGTACATAAATTTAAAGCTAGTCATATTGAGTT
Source organism: Dasyprocta punctata (assembly GCA_004363535.1). Lineage (NCBI taxonomy): Eukaryota > Metazoa > Chordata > Mammalia > Rodentia > Dasyproctidae > Dasyprocta > Dasyprocta punctata. The sequence continues at coordinate 14,022 of RJWM01014685.1, read as the reverse complement.
TTGTTCAGTGAAGCCTAGTTAATGCATAATAAAGGATAAGGATATCATATATAGATATACATAATTTTTTGAAAGGGTCTTGCTAAGTTGTGCAGATTGGGTTTGAATTTATGATCCTCCTATCTCAGCTTCCCAGAGTGCTAGGATTACAGGTGTGTGTCACCACACCTGCCTTATAATGTACATTTTTTCCAGAAGTACAACTCCCCAGTCTTGCAGTCATGTTCACTCTACTTCTTTCCTTCCCTCCCTTCTCCATATTTTTCTTTTCTATGAGTTTAAGATTCACAAAAATTTATAAAAATTCACAGTGATAAAAAAAATTCACAGTGATGCAATACTTTAGCTTCAGACCTTTGGATTTCACCAGGGTTTTATGTGCACTCCTTTTTTGGGAGGAAGGGTACATAGCTAGCTTGAGTTTTTTGTTTTGTTTTTATTTTTGCTTTGTTTTGTTTGGAGGTAGACTCTTACTATGTAGCACAAGCTGGCCTTGAACTCAAAATCCTACTACCTCAGCCTCCCAGGTGCTAGGATTATAGATATATATCAGCATGCCCAGTTTATTTGTATGATTTTTATCACATTTATCATTAAATAAAAATATAAAATGTTTCATTCTCACAAGAAACTCTCATGTTACCCCTTTGTAAATCAAATCCTCCTCTAAATCTAACCTTTGTCATTAATTTGCTTTCTGTCATATATTTTTCTTACTTTGAAAGGTTGTAGAAATGGAATCATATGGTATGTAACCTTTCATAAGCTGAGAGTAGCCCTTTCATCCACCATAATGCCCTGGTGAGGCATCTGAGTTATTCCATGTAGTAGTACTTTGCTTCTTGTCATTGCTAAGTAGTATTCTAAGAACATGAACTTTTAAAAATGACATATTGTAATTTGCTTCCCTTTCTTGAGGCTAGATCCCAAGTGATCTAAGTTCAGGTCTTTTATGGAGTTATCTGGTTGATTGCTGAAAGCTTTTTTATTACATGTGTCCCTTGAATCATATGTATAGAAATGCACACAACCAGAGGCACAGTGAGAATGAAGCACCAAGTGGGGCACTGTGACAAGGGAGGGGTAGAGAAGACTGCGCAGAACTTTGGAAATGTTTAGGGAAAGGGAAAACATAGGTAACTCTCCAGATGGGTGTCTAGCTTCAGGTCTTATTTTTTTCTACATATTCTTAAGAGGAGTTGGAGAAGAAGATCTTTTAATTAGTTGGGGTTTTTTTGTTTGATTGTTTTTTTTTGTTGGTACTGGGGATCGAACTTACAACCATGCACTTGCCAAGCAGGCACTTAAGCCACTGAGCCAAACTCCTGGCCCTTTAATTAGTATTTTGTTTCAGTATGTTGTAATGTTTCTCCAAGATCCCCCAAGTACTTTGCAAATGCCTGGTAGGTTAGTTAGGCGCTAACTAGATCTGAGTCTTCATTGTTTTCTGGAACTGGTTTCTCTGGGTTTGATGGTTTCAGCCTGGTTATCATAGCTCAGTTGTTAAACATTAAAGGGTTTCCAAAGCACCTTCCCCAGGGATCAAGAAACCAGGGGTAGAGAGAGGAAGCAAAAAAGAAAAAAGAAAAAAAATGAGTTATTAGACACATGTCCCAACTCCCCATAATGAGTAAAATCATTATGTATGGCAAACATGAACTAAGAAAATTTTAGACAAAAACACCTCCATATGCAAGTGTATTTGTGATGAGAAGCACAATATAAGCTTATGTGTTTTATCAGTGCAGCGCTCTTCTGAGCTTTGCAGTGATGGTTTTTGACCAACTGATGGAATTTTGCCAACTTTTACATTTTGTTCTGTGGTTTTAATCGTATTCAAGATGCTGGAAAATTCATTCCTCTGCTGATGGCTGAGATATTACTGGTCCTGGAATTTATCATTGATTATAGTCAGCTGAGATGAAGGATTTAGCTCGAGAAAGCACAGTTCTTAGGTTTCTTGACCTGACCTTTATCGTCCTTCTTGTTCACTGTTCTGTTACAATGAGATTATTTGATACAGCTGATGGAAGAACTGGAAATTTTAAAAAGTAGATTCATAGGAGAAGGAGTAACTATGGCTGGAAATGCACTACGTGACAGTGGTTACTCACTAAAGGGTCCTTTGGAAGGATGGAATTGATTTTAATCATGCATATATCAGGAAAGGGAAATGAAATCTCCATGTTTAGTATTTAGCAGAGGAAAACAGCGAAGAATTTTGCATAGTTGACAGTACAAGCATTGAGGCAAGGTAAGGCCATAGTTTTGTTAAGAGCAAAGACCTGGAGTAGTGAGTTAGGAATAGGTTGAAACAACAGACTCTTTAAATTGTAGGTTTTAGGGGCGCTGGAGTTAGCTCAGGGGCACAAGTGCCTGCCTGGCAAATGTGGGGTTATAAGTTCAATTCCCAGTAAAAAACAAAACAAAACAAAACATTGTAGGTTTTAGGAAAATATGAATCACCATGGAAGTAAAAATTCAGTATTGTTTACAGAGTGAAAGAAGTCATCCCACATTAACAAAGCTCGTCAGCCAATCTAGTAAACACCACCATTCTGTTCTGTAAATATACTGTATCTCTTCTGGGACAAAGGAAAATTGTACTGAAATTTCTTTTTCTTCCTTTTCTTTTTTCCTTCGCCTGCGATTTTCAATATGATGTTGGAAGACAACTGGTTGTGTACCTTAAGATCTTACGTTTTGAAAGGATTTATAAGAATTATGTGATTTAAAAATAGCTGCAAGAGTTAGATAAAGTTGAACCAGTAACTTTAAGGTAACAACCTCATAGCTTTTAATAGTAATAAAGCTACTGATACTTAGTTTCTTTCTTTTGTTTCCCCTAGAGGTTTTGCTACCTATTGATGAGTGCTTCAACTTACACCTTTATGATGATGTGGGAGTACAGCCACTATCTCTTGTTTCTTCAAGCAGTATCTCTGTTCCTGCTAGATATCTTTTCAGTGGAGCAAGGTGACAAGGTATTATAATGTTTTGAAATGATATATTTAAATCCAGAAAATAAGTGGCTTTCCAGTGTTGTATTTTAAAACCTCCCATCATGTTTCTTCATCCCCTATAACCAGCTGGTGATTACCAATATTGAAATTATTCAAATAGAGAGGGTTTTGTTTTCTTTTGTTTAAGACAGGTTCTCACTGTGTAGCTCAGGCTAGCTTGGAACTCACTACGTAGCCCAGGCTGGCCTTGAAATCTCAGTGATCCTCCTCCTTCAGCCTCCCAAGTGCTGGGATTACAGGTGTGCACCACCACGCCTGGCTGAACTGAGAGAATTTAACCAAGCTGGGGCTCCAGCTCAGTGGTAGAGTGTTTGCTAAACACACGTGAGGTGCTGGTTCAATTCCCAGCAAAACAAAAAACAATTCTTAGCCAAGTATAAAGTCATTAATTTATTAAATGATTAGTTGAAAGGGTAATAAGAGCCTAAAAGTAGCATAGAGGCAGCACCTGCAGGAAGTAGCTGCTGCCACTACTACTGAGGGAACGACAGGAAAAACGGAATTATTAATGCGCAGAAACTGAGAGTAGGGACCCCATGGACTGAAATTCAGGCTTCTGAGGAAGGGCTGCTGCTAAGCTTTGCTGGTGTCTCTGAGCTCAGAGGAGATGACCCAGGCCTCTGAAGCTAGAGCGCTGGTCACCTGCTTCTGGGTCTCTGGACGTGGAGCATGTGATGAAGTGGGTTTTCAAGTGTTGGAAAAATTACACCTGCATTCAGAGCTTCAGCAGGAAGGACTTGCTCTGCCGGGTAAAAAAGTATCACTTAGATGAGTGAGCCCTGGCAGCAGGGATCAAGAGAAAGTTGTCCCTCCTCCAGCCCTGCGCTCCCCGAGCACTTCCCATTGGCCACACTTACTGTGGAAGCAGCTGACAAAGCCAATCACAGGACAGTACAGAAGGTAGAGGGCGGGTTTGGAGCTAACAGCTTTTTGACGATGGGCCACATCCAGGGAGCCAGCCTCAGTCAGGAACAGAACAGGAGTCTGCGTGTGCTCTCTCCCATCACCACCCCAGCACTCCCACAGGAGCTCCTGTCCTGACTTTAGCAGTGAGGGATCTTAAGTGACTCTGGCTTCTTACGGATATTTTTCTGTCTTTTGTTTTTCAATTTTAATACTCTGCCCTTTGATTTTTTTCCAACTGATGTTATGTGTTATCTTGGGTTTCCCTTTCTGAAATTAATTTCACAATATGTTAAATCATTATATTACTTGATTTTAGAAAATCTACTAAGACATATAACTTACTGAGAGGTTTCTGATGGCATTGAATTTAACTTTCTTCTGCTCACTGTTACCTGGACCAAAAGAAAAAAACCAACCCTCTTCTCAGGTGGTATGTTTCATTGCAATGTATTTTTCACTGGGTACTTTTAGGGAACTGCTGCTAAAATTATGATTTTTGATTTATATAATTTGAGATTACATAGTTGAATTTCAATAACAGGGCAAACCAAGTCAAATTAAGTCAGACCATGGCATTAAAGAAAGTTCTAGCCAGATATGGTGGCACATGCCTGTAACATCAGTGCTCTGGGAGCCTGGTCAACTTAGTGACTTAGTGAGACCCTGTCTCTAGATAAAAAGACTGAAAAAGGACTGGAGATATAGCTAAATGCAGAGGCCCTAGATTGAATTCCCAGTACAAAAAGAAAAATGTTCTTCCAGCACTTCAATGGGTGTGGTTGGAGGGTGGCGAGTGCAAGTCCTGCCTGGGGAATTTAGTGAGGCCCTGTCTCTTAAGTTTGCAAAAAAAAATTAAAGGGACCTAGAGATGTAGCTCAGGGGTAGAACAACCCGTGTTCAATCCCTTGTAAGAGCAGAGACGGGATGGGGGGAGGGATGAAAGGAGGAAGGGAGAGAGAGGTTCTTTCATCGGATTTCAGCACTCATGGTTGAAAGCTCTTTATTTCTGGAGAGTTCTAAGAAGAAAGTGATACATTTATTGCAAACCATAACATTAAATATACAGATCGAATGTTTCATAACACTGTCCTAAATTACAGCACAGTGTTCATTGTACTCATTCTTTCTCTTTCTTCTTCCCTTCCTCCTTCTCTTCCTCCCTCCCTCCCTCCCTTCTTTCTTTCCTTTCTTCCTCTCTTTCTCCTTCTCTTTCTCTTTCTGTCTTTCTCTCTTTCTGTCTCTCTTCCTCACTCTCTCTCTCTCTCTCTTTCTTTTTGAGGCTGCCCTTGAACTCATTGTGTAGTCCAGGCTGGCCTCAAACTCATCTCCTGAGGGCTGGAATTACAGGCATGGGCCACTACTTCTGGCTTTATTATATCATAGACCTATCCTTAACAAACTTAATGAAAAAATGTACAATAAAATTCATTTTTTTTTTGTTACTTATGTCCTAACAGGTCCATGAGGTGTATAAAATCTACATATTTTCTCTGTTTCTGGGATATTTACTGCAGTTTGAGAATCCAGCTTTATTAGTATCTCCTTTATTAAGTTTAGTAGCTGCCTTAATGCTTACTAAGTGCCTTCAGGTAATTATCATTGTCTTTATTATTCTTGTTATTTTTAAACTGTCAATTTTTTATATGTCACTTCTTTGTTCATATGTTTTTCTCCCACAGCTGAATGTGAAGAAAGGAACTTTTGCAGCTAAAATCATGAAAGTGATTAATTTTTACCTAGTGTGTGCTCTGCCAGTGACATTGAATATTATAATAAAGGTAGGTAACTCTGAGATTTATACAGTAGGGCAAATTGAATAAGTCAGTCTAGCTGGGCATGATGGCACATACCTATAATCCCAGCACTTGGGAGGCTGAAGCAGGAGGATGGCTGTAAGTTCAAGGTCAGTCTGGGCTACATAGTGAGCTCAAGGACAACCTGAGCTACATAGTGAGACCTTTCTCAAAGTAAATGGTTTAAGTCTGATATGCTAAACTATATTTCAGTGAGAATAATGAATAGTAGAATTTTGTTTTGTTTTGTTTTGTTTTGTTTTTTTGTTTTTTTTTTTTTGCGGCACCAGGGATCGAACTCACAACTTCACACCTGCCAGGGCAGGCACTTAAGCCACTGAGCTGAACTCCCAGCCCTAGTTTTTTGAGGCAGGGTCGCACTATGTAGCTCACGCTGCTCTTGCGCTCACGTTGTAGCCCAAGCCGGCCTCGAACTGACAACGCTTCTCCTACCTCAGCCTCCCGAGTGCTGGGATTAAAGGCGTGCGCCACCACGCCCAGCTGAATAGTAGAGTTTTTACAGTATAATGCTAACTGTAAAACTAGAATATTGGGTACAGAGAAAGAAAAAAAGCAAAAAAAGAAAAAAAACCTAGAATATTGGGTGAGAAAATAAAAACCTGATTCTTTTCTCTGTGTGCTTGAGAAAAAAATACACTTTCTTTTATGTTTAATATGTTATCATTACCTAATTAATAATATATGGGATAAATTGAGACAAATAAAAGGTGGGTAAATAAGAGTGGGGAAAAATAAGAGTGGATAAATAACTGTAACTAGGTGAGATTAGATTGAAGTATTCTATTACAGTTTTATGCTTAAGCATAAGGTAGTGTGATTGATTTCTACCAATCTCATTGCTTCATAAATTACACTATATAGAGTATTACTTAATTCATATTTTTGAAGTCTTGCTATACTTTGTATCTCTAGTAATTGGGGAAAAAAAAGCACATTTCTACAAGCATATCTCATATTTCTTGGTTTAATTAGTGTTTTTCTCTTCTAGATGTTTGTTCCACACAAAGAAAATGAACACATGCTCAAATTCCTTGAAGTAAAATTTGGGCTAAATATGACAAAGTAAGTTTTTGATTATGTAAATTTACCTTAATCTATACCATGTAGAAAATAAAAAGCAACAATACTAAATGAAGAGAGTACACACCTAATTACATATCACTTAGAAAATAACTAATTTGGGACATTGCAATACAAAGAAGAAATGTGACGTTATTATTTTTTTCTTGGGCTGGGAATGTCACTCAGATGGTAGACTGCTTGGCCAGCATGCTTGAAACTCTAGGTTTGATCCTTAGTATCACAGTCAGTTAATCAATAAAATATACCTCTCTTAAATTTTCTAAAAATTAGATAAACTTTAATAGTATTATAGTATTTTAAGGCTACTTTCTCCCTTGATAAAGAATGATGACAGAGCCGGGTGTGGTGGCGCACGCCTTTAATCCCAGCACTCGGGAGGCTGTGGTAGGAGGAGCTTTGTGAGTTCGAGGCCGGCTTGGGCTACAACGTGAGCGCAAGGCCAGCCTGAGCTACATAGTGCGACCCTGCCTCAAAAAACCAGGGCTGGGGGTTTGGCTCAGTGGCTTAAGCGCCTGCCCTGGCAGGCTCGAGGTTGTGAGTTCAATCCCTGGTGCCGCAAAAAAAAAAAAAAAAAAAGAATGATGACAGGCTGGGCATATTGGCACACATCTGTAATCCCAGCCCTTGGGAGGCCAAGGCAGGAGGATCCTCATGAGTTCGAGGCCAGCCTGGACTACATAGCAAGATCTTGTCTCAGAAAAAACCTAAATAAGTAAATAAATATACAAACAAACATAAAATGAAGACTGGGGCTGTAGCTCAGTGGTAGAGTGCCTGACTAGCATGTGTAAGGCTCTGGGTTCAATTTCCAGCATGGTGGGAAAAAAAAAAGAACCAAGTTAATTTTAACCCCTACATCAGCCATATGCTTACATTAAAAAGGGGGAGAAGCCGGGCGTGGTGGTGTACACCTTTAATCCCAGCACTCGGGAGGCTGAGGTAGGAGGAGCGTTGTGAGTTCGAGGCCAGCTTGGGCTACAAGGCGAGCACAAGGCTGATCTGAGCTACATAGTGCGACCCTACCTCAAAAAAAACTAGGGCCGGGAGTTTGGCTGAGCGGCTAAATAAAGCGCCTGTCTGGCAGGTGCGGGATTGTGAGTTCGATCCCCGGTGCTGCAAAAATACATAAATAAATAAATAAATAAAGTAAATAAATACATAAAAATAAAAAGGGGGAGAAGTTAAACAGTAAGGCCTTACTTCATAGCCAAGAATCTCATCTTGGGGTCATAAAAATTGGGCCAGATTCTGTTCTGATTTTTTATTGTTCTAGAGAATGTGCTTCTATTTTCATTGTTATTAAATTAGTTTTGTTTTTTAATCTAGAATGAAATGAAATGATTTTATACTAGGAAAGTGCTCTACCACTGAGCTACATCCTCATCCTCTTAATGATTTTATGTCCTCATAGAGTCTTCTAGCATGACAGGATAGTTACCTGTATATTTTTCCTGTTATACCTTAGTAGCTTTTTCTCATTTGCTATGATTATATGGGATTGTAAATACAGTGAGTAGAATTTCACATGGTGATATTTCACAGTAAAGTGTTTGAGATACGGATCTTTTTATGCCAGCATGGGGAGACCGGCTTTGTGAGGGTCAGTGTCTTCTCCAGGCATATGAGGAGTCAAGATGGGTGCAGACCTCAGTAAGGGTCTGGCCTTCTCACCGGTTCTTTCCTAAACCCTGAGCTCAGCCAAGAAACTTCTAAGGTTAAAGGCTGCTCTGAGCCAGTGTTTATTAGTTGATGTTTGTGTAATGCCTCTGTTTAGCATGTCATGTACTAGATTTACTTCATAAAGTAAAGCATTGGGTGTTTTAAGAAACTTGCCATCTCCTTTGTTTTTATGCATTTAATGACATGGGCGATATAAACAGTGGTTGCCTTATCCTGAAGTATGCCAATTGGATATTAGGTTTCAGAGTACACCAGCAACATTTCTGTTGACAGATTTTCAAGAACTACCAAAGAAGCCGGGTGTGGTGGCTCACGCCTTTAATCCCAGCACTCGGGAGGCTGAGGTAGGAGGAGCGTTGAGAGTTCGAAGCCAGCTTGGGCTACAACGTGAGCGCAAGGTCGGTCTGAGCTACATAGCACGACCCTGCCTCAAAAAACCAGGGCCAGGAGTTTGGCTCAGTGGCTCAAATGCGTATCTGGCGGGCGTGAGGCTGTGAGTTCAATTCCTGGTGCCACAAAAAAAGTAAATAAAAGAACTACCAAGGAAATGCTGATATTTATTGAATGTTTACAGTACTAGACTACTCTTACGGAAACAATAATGACTACAGCCTAACACAAGGTAGGCTACATTATGCAGTGCAATAGAAGACAAGTAAAAGTACCACAAGAATATGGGAAAGCTGGGTGTGGTGGCACATGCTTGTAATCCCAGCACTGAGGCAGGAGGATTGCTGGGAATTTGAGGCCAGCCTGAATGACAGTGAGAACTTGTTTCAAAATAGAAAGGAAAGGAAAGAAAAAGAAAAGAAAAAATAAAAGAATATGGGAAGGAAAGACCAATGCTAAGGGAAATGAGAATACTACTCATTAAATTTGGATTGGAATTAGACCTTATAGGGTTTTTTTGTTTGTTTGTTCTTTTTTAGTTTTGTTTTGTTTTTAGACCTTATAGTTAATACCTTCTAATGGGAGATATTTTATTTTATTTTATTTTTTATTTTACTTATTTTATTTTATTTTTTTGAGGCACCAGGGATCGAACTCACAACCTCGAGCCTGCCAGACAGGCACTTAAGCCACTGAGCCAAACTCCTGGCCCCAGTTTTTTTTTTTTTTTTTTTTTTTTTTTTTTTTTTTTTTTTTTTTTTTTTTTTTTTTTTTTTTTTTTTTTTTTTTTTTTTTTTTTTTTTTGTGAGGCAGAGTCGCACTATGTAGCTCAGGCCAGCCTTGTGCTTGCCTTGTAGCCCAAGCTGGCCTCGAACTCACAACGCTCCTGCTACCTCAGCCTCCGGAGTGCTGGGATTAAAGCCGTGCGCCACCACGCCCAGCTCCTAATGGGAGATATTTTAAAAGGTGCACTTATTGCAGGCACAAGATATGTTGTTGACAATCTCTGTAATACAGCTGTACTTTTTCCCAATCCTTTGTTTCATTCTTTTTCTTTGAAATCCTGAGTATATTTTGTATTTGAAGTATCTCTCTATTTGAATTGGTCATGATTCAAGTGTTCAACAGCCACATTTAGCTGGTAGTTGCTATATTCGGCAGCACAGATCCAGAGGTTGGCCAGCTGGGTTTTTACTGTCTTTCAGATAAAAATTGGAATCATTACATTCTAAGAACTCAGTGGGTCAGGTATGGTGGTCCACACCTGTAATCCCAGCACTCAGGACGCTGAGGCAGGAAGAGTCCTGTGAGTTCACAGCCAGCCTGAACTGCATAGTGAAACCCTGCCTCAAAAAAGACAAAAAAATAAATAAAAACGAAACACTCAATTCAGCTTTAAAGGTGGTCACATTATTTGGTAATAAAAAACAGCACTTTTACATTTAATAAAGTAGTTTTTGATGACATGTACTTTGTTGAAGAGGGTTGCTAATAGCGTTATATTTGTTTATAAAGGATAAGACCTTGCAATTTTAAATGAATGAATGTAGGAAATGTATTTTGTTTTTACTAAGATTAAAAAAAAATACTTTTATCAGTATTGTAAAACACTAGTGATTTTAATATCATGCTTTTTATCTTCTCTAGGAATTTTACAATGAATTGGCTCCTCTGTCAAGAATCCCTCCAGACACCATCTCAAGATTTTTTTTTGCGATTGACACAATCTTCTTTATTACCATTTTATATTCTAGTGTTAATTATTTGTCTTCTTTCTATGATGCAAGTTATTTTTAGGAGGATTAAGTAAGTACATATGAGAATCAATTGCACTGACATATTGTGAGAATATTTAATGTTTCATATATATTTTTGTGAATGAATATACACATACATACTGTCACTCATATATATATATACATGTAAATTTTTTCTTGTGCTGAGGCTCAAACCCAGGGCCTTGTGCCTGCTAAACACTAAGTCTACCACTGCTGTACCACAGCCCCATTTTTTTAAAAAAATAGATGAGGTTTTATTGTCTTCCCCAGGCTGACTACAAACCCCTGTGCTCAAGCGATCCTCTAGCCTCAGCCTCCGAAGTGTCTGGGACTGCAGGTGGGAGCCTCCAGACCTCCTGCTGATATTTTTGTGTTTGTTTCAGGCCTCTAATTCCATTCTGTCTTCATGGATCATTATAAGTTGACCAGAAAAACTCATGTTTAGTTTTAGATATCTTTAAGTGTGCAGTGTCCATATTTAATATAGAAGCAATATTTAAATAATAGATTGAACTTTTACAGATTACTCAAAATCTTAATATAGAATAATTTCATCCATTTAATTGAAATGAAACAAGTAGTGTGATTTCATTTTATTTTATTTTATATTTTTGGTTTTATGAGATAAGGTCTTACTATGTAGTTCAGGCTGGCCTGGAACTCACTATGTATCCCAGGCAGGCCTTGAACTCATGGCAATCCTCCTGCCTCAGTTTCCCAAGCGCTAGGAAGCATAAGTGATTTTAATTTATAAAATTGACTATATTTCTTTTTTATAATTTTTTTGGTTTTTTATTTAGGCTTTTTAAAAATAATTAAGTTTTAAGTTTATCAGTATATTTTAGGTACACATAACAATCACATTCATCAAAGGGACTTATACCTGTACATGGTTTATCTTAATTTTTTTCCCACTTCTCTACCCTTCCTTCAATTCCTCTTCCTCTCCTCATTTACAAAAGCTTTGTTCCCATTTTTTCTTTCTTTTCTCATTTCTTTTTCTTTTTTCTTCCTTCTCTCTTCCCCACTCCCTGGTACCCCTTTCCATTTGAACATTTTCTTCCTATTTCACAGTATCTATTATACAAAAAACCGGGCACGGTGGCACACAGCTTTAATCCCAGCACTCGGGAGGCTGAAGTAGGTGGAACGTTGTGAGTTTGAGGCCCCCTTGGGCTACGATGTGAGCGCAAGGCCGGCCTGAGCTACATAGTGTGACTCTGCCTCAAAAAACTAGGGCTGGGAATTTGGATCAGTGGTTTTAAGCGCCTGTCTGGCAGGTGTGAGGCTGTGACTTCGATCCCTGGTGCCGCTAAAAAAAAAAAAAACAAAAAAAAGATAAACAGAAGAAAATACATTTTAAAGTATGGCCTTAAAAGATGATAAACAAAGTGTTTTTGGTGTTTCAAGTACTGTATTTAATTTCAAAATATTAAAAAGCATATTTTTCCTCTGTAGTGGTAAGTCCTTGAAAGAAACTGTTACTATTGAAGATGGACGAATTGGAGAAAGACCAGAAATAATTTATCATATAATTCACACTATTTTATTGGGTTCTCTTGCAATGGTTTTGGAAGGGTAAGTGTAATTTACTTGATCTCTTTGTTTTTATGATTGTCCTTTCTAATGGTTAATAAGTGGACACATTCAAAACTATATTTGTAAAACTTCGTAAAAACTTAAAACCTGTACTCTTTCTTTCTATAATGGGAGTTTATAGTGCAATGCACTGACATTTAATTGTCATTCATTTGTTGAGAAGCTATTGAATGTCTTCCAAGATCCATGCTAGATGTTCAAGTTACAGCAGTAAGCAAAAATGGACACAGCCTCTAACCCCATGTAACTTATGGTCTAATGGAGGTGACAGGCGTTAATCACACAAAAATAAAATTACAGCGCTGAACATGGCTTGTAATCGCAGCATACAGGAGGCTGAGCCAGGAGAATCACCACAAGTTCAAGGCCAGCCTGAGCTACATAGTGAGTTCGAGCCCAGGCAGAACTACACAGTGAGACCCTGTCTCAAAAAAAATAAAAATAAAATAAAATTATAGCTTGATAATTAAAGGAGAAGTTAAAGGTACTGTGAGAACATTTGAAAAACAGAAGTTGACTGAAAGAGAACAGAAGGCTTCTCTTCAGAAAAGATGCTTGAGTTGAGACCTGAAGGCTGAGTTGAAGTGACTTGGTGAGCAGCAGAGGGTGAGTGTTGCAGGTGGAAGGACGGGGCAGTGGGAGGGAGCATGGTGCATTGTTGGGACGACAGGAGCTGTGTGGGGGAGAGCACAGTGAGTGCAGTCAGCCTTGGGCCTTCTGGAGGGTTTGGCGATGGATCTAGCTTTCCATTCATCCTTTCCCTCACCATATTTCTTTTACTGTTTTTCAATGGAAAAATGAACCCTTAATAAAATACGGGTGGGATCACATTTAATGCTCAATAAGGTAGATGTTTGCATTTTATTTGCCTTAATTTTAATGTCCTGTGTACCTTCTTAAATTTCTTAAGACAGATTAGTATTGGGGTTCGTGTCACTTAATGTCTGAATACTGTCTAGGAAATGCATTGGTATGTTGCTGTGCAAACTTCATAGGATGTGCTGACCAAAACTAAGACCACCAGGTCCTCACTAGGCAGTGTAATTTTGTGGCACTACTGTCATATATGTGGTTCATCATTGACAAAAGCATCATTTTGCAGCATATGACGGTATTAATATTCAGTTAAGTTATTGTCATAGCTATTTGGAGAGGTTTTTTTTTTTTGGTGTTTTTGAAGCAGGGTCTCACTATGTAGCCCAGGCTGGCCTTGAACTCACTATGTAACCCCAGGCTGGCCTTGAACTCATGGCAGTCCTCCTGCCTCAGCCTCCCAAGTGCTGGAATTACATCTGTGCACCACTGTGCCTGGCGAGAGTTTGATTTCTTTTAACATATCTTGCACTTCTTATTTATTTTTGTAGTACTTGGGGTTCAGCTACATCCCTGGCCTTTTTTATTTTTTATTTTGAGCCTTACCTGTATTGCCCAAGCATGACTCAAATTTGCAATCCTCCTTCCTCAGCCTTCTAAGTGCAGGGGTTATAGGCGAGCACCACCACACCTTGCTTACACTATTTCTTTAGTTTTCAAACTTCTCTTACTCCTGCTTCTGTAGAAAATCATGCCAACCTATTAACAGAGTTTATAAAAATGCAGAACTTTATAAAAAGCAAAAGCTTTTAGTTTCTGTATAATTTACTCTTAGCAGTAGTGGTAAGTATAAAATTATATGCTAGGATTCTTCTTTAGAAGCTTCAGTCTAAGAGGGTAAATGTAATAGTCAGGAGCTCTCAAAACTGCCCTTCC